>JAQFYZ010004666.1:0-10676 GCA_034695085.1 Cylindroiulus punctatus | reverse complement strand
ATGCCTACTTCTTAAATGATTGTTAGGCAAAAAGATATTTGAAACAAGATGAGAATTATCAGAAAGATTAAAGCGTTCAAAATTCAAAAGAGTCTATGTGCTAGATGCATGTTTATCAGGTAACCGAGGCAATTGATGATACGCAATGCAAAAGGGTCTATGTGCTAGATGCATGTTTATCGGGTAACCGAGGCAATTGATGATATGCAATGCAAAAGGGTCTATAGTCGTTTCGCCAAAAGAACGAAAAAATGGCGTCGTTCAGACCAATAGAATGCAATTTCCTGTTTGCGATTAGTCCATCCTGTAATACAATATCGAGCATGGCAACCATTTTCCTCCCACCGCCGAACCTCCAGAAACAGTACGTCGATAAGCCAAATCTCTTTGATTGGCTGGAAAAATTTTCGTTCTTTTGGCGAGACGACTATAGGCCAAATGTATGCTGATGAGATAATCAGTATCGTCCCATCATCCTTGACGACACAGACCAGCCTTGATCAGTGCCCAAGGGCAAGTTTTAAATGAAAATAGTTCTGAAATTTATTTGTTTGTCGGGGTTAGCGCGAACGCAGACCCCACTACCATAAATTACGCATCCGAGTTATCCACATTTGGGATAATCGCAAGGGTCAACACACACGAAGTGCAATGTGTGGTCTCGCCCTGGGAGAACGTCCTCAGTGATCAACGTTAACCCCTATGCCAGGTAAGTATGCTTAAGCACGGCCAGGCGCGGGAAGTCATAGGATCGCATGTGGCACCGCACTATGGGCACAATTGTAGCAAACCTCGTTTCAAAACTCAAATAACCGGCTAAAAGGCTGTAAACGTTGTGCATAACTCACGGAGGTATATTTCAGACATTAAACTACTAAATAAATCACCATTTTTTTACGTAGTTAATCAGCAAATTAAAAAAGGGCAATTTGATGAGGAGGTTTACCATAAGATGCGCGCTATGCACTATTTTCGACCGAACTGCGCATGACGTCATCGTCACGAAAGAGCCGCCATATTTGATTGTCAACAGTCTGCAGTTTTTTGGCGAAAATGATTGGAGATATGTTTGCCTAGGAGTATTGGATTATTGAAGGACTGCACACATTACTGATCATGCACATGCAACATCCAGAAATTCGACTAATGCTTTAATTTTTGGTTATTCTACATGTACATGTTTAAACTTATTAATATGATGCAAATGTGCCTTGCATAAGTAACTGAAAATTGAAAAATTGAAAGCAATAGGAAAATTTACTATAAGATATAGACCATTTGCTAATAATGAATATGGGAAAAAAGTTAAACAGTTACCTACATAATTTAATGAATTATCTGATGAAATTTTACTAATTAGCAAGATTGGAGACCTCAAAAGAAGGTAGACAACTTTTCAATTCTAATGTTCTTGGAGAGCAAAAACAAAATGCTGTAAAATCCCCAGTAAATTCACGCAGTATCTGGTAACACTGGCTGTAGCTCCGACCTAATTTTCTTAATGTTGCGATATGATTGGTCTAGAGTAGACAAAATTATATAGACGAAAATTACAAGTGGACAAGAAGCATAAAACGTGGTATCATTCAAACACTTTCTTGGGGAAAGCAGAGTGGTTGTCAATATGGCACAGTATGACAACACCAAAAATAATGCCATTCTTAACAATTACAGACAGTAATAGTGATGGTCTAATGGCTATTCTGATGGAGTGAGTTCGAAACTGATGATTATCCGGATTTTTGGACAATATGACACAAACTGTCGCTACTACTGACAGTAATTTTAGCCATGCAGGGTGACGTCAGTATCGAAATACGATAACCACAATGACCAGTGACCACCATCTCATCATCCTTATCGCCACAAACCAAACTTGATCAGTGCCCGATTTACTTTCGAAAAATTAATCCCATCTTTCTGTATCAAACTAAGTTGCTTCAAATTACATTATTTTCATTGCCAGCTGACTCGAATATGCATTCTGCCAGCAACCTCTAAAACAAAACTGGCCATCGTGTATTGCTTTCTTAACAAACATGCATTCTGTTTACAATTTCAAAACAAAGATGTACTCGTTGACACATTGCTTAAATTGGTTGATAAAACCCCCACCCAACACATGGCTTCAATGATACTGACTGTAGGGTAACTAACAGAACAGAAAAAGGCATCTCGTCAACAATGTGACAATGTGCCATTTTTCACTAAAAATTATTTGTTCAACAAAGTTAACAAAGTTGAACGTTGTCACCGTTTCTAAGACAACACGTCATCCACAATTTTCACGACCCAGAACTTCTGCCAACATTCCTCAGCACCAATGCACTAGCAAACAGTTTAGTCAACAAATATATGTATGTACCCTGTCAGCAGCCCTCATAACAAAGAATTTTTTTAGAACAACTTCGTAAACAATTTCCCAATTGCACTTAGTTTGCAAAAAAATCCACACTGTCAACGATGTTGCTAGCACAGAATATATTCAGTGAGAGAATTTCCTAAATATTCAGTAAGATTTCCTAAATTTTCAGAAAGAAAATTTTTCTAAATATTCAGTGTGAAATTTCTTAAATATTCCATTTGTCGACTTGTTTTACCAAAACTATTCACTTTGTCCAAATATTTTCCAGCACCAACATGATACATTGTCAACATTTGCTAAACATTAAACTCACCATGGCAACAGCATCAAAACAAAACTATACTTTGTCAATAAATGGTAACAAAAAATTCTAAGAACCAATCCCCATAAAAAATGCTTTGTTTTCACAAAAATGATTACATCAAATTGGCCTCCTATTGTGTACCTACTTTTGCCTGCACAATTTATTGCAATAGATTTGTTTACCATTGAAATTTAAGCAAAACAACGCCTACCTTTCGCATCGGCCTTGAGATTGAAAATAACACCCGAAATTTTCCAAAAACTAATAAGCGTAAAACAACAACCCTGAAAATTACAGGAAATTGAGTGCATTCGAAATATTTATGTTGACATAATGGTGCACGACTATTTTTGCGTAAACAAGTTTCTTCAGCGTGCATATATTTGACAATTACTTTAGACACATGCGTAATTGAGAAAATCTGAGTAAATCCTTTGCAAATTTTTGTACTTGATAGGTGAGGTCCAATGCAAAAATAAATCTGAGTATATTTTTTTTGCTTTAAACTGCACATGTACTGTACATGTGGTCACTAAATATGTTTACTAACATGTCTAACTGTTCACCAGTGCTGAACTCTTTAATTGATAAATAACCTGAGGCAAAAACGATTCAGATAAAAGCATGTTTACACATTTACTAATTGCGTGCACCATAAAAACGGAAATTGTATTAATAAAAAACAAGAATGGAGAATGCGACAACAAGATTGTTTTTCATTACATTTCTATCATTGTATTTCTATGATTACGGATGAAAAACTTGGCCATAACTTCTTATCAACAAAATGTAACAGTATCAAGCAAACAGTCATACTTATCATATGACGCTAGTGCCAGAAAGCAGGTAAAGGTAATCAATAACTCAAATGTCATTATCATACATGACATGTTTAAATCATACATTATCATACACTATGTCAGCTAGTTTCCTGTCATGCATTCGTGCAATGCAAGGTTGCATACATGTTCTTAATTACCTTCTGAATTTGGACGAACGAAACCGATTTGTGCTACTGGCAACAAACCACATGCAATTTATAGGTTATTTTCCACATTGAAATGTGATTTCGAATTTGTTGTTCAATTGATATCATGGTTCAATCTTCAAGGAGGGGATGAAGGGGGGAGTGGTAAAAGGAAAATGGCTGCCATGCTCGATATATATTACAGGATGAACGAATCTCAAACAGGAAATTGCATCCTATTGGTCTGAACGACGTTTTGTTTTTTTCGTTCTTTCGCCGGGACGACCGATATATTGCAATATTGCAATTAATTCGCAAGAAATGTAAAAAAGTGCCATGGATGGCAAAATAGTTGCAATTTATTTGAATATTTTCGGAATAGTTTTTGCTGGGATAGCTTGCTTCTACAGCAATATCATGGGCGCATGACTTCGATAACCAAATTTTTTTCTTCTTATGACTTTTTAACATTACATTGACCGTGTGATTAAACGTGGTGACGTCATCAGCATTTTGGCGCCATTTGACTCCGTTTCAAAATTCTGACGTTTTGTGATTGTTCAAAATCAAATGACGAGAAAACTATACACATTTGAGGGCGGAAAAGGATTGCAATGTAATCGTTGAATGTATTACTATGGTGATCAAAACTCACCAACTTGACTGTTCATTGTAAACTATTAATTCCATCAATCACATTATCAGTCATTAATTAGCACGAATTATCCACGACGCGTTTCGTCCACGTGCTATGGACTCATCAGGTGGATAAAGACGTACTCAAAACGTCCAAAGTGCCACTGGAAACATAAAGTTTACAGTGGCGCCCCCTTTAATGACTGTGATGAAAGGAATTGATGGAATTAATAGTTTACAATGACCAGTCAAGTTGGTGAGTTTTGATAACTGAAATTAACGTTTTAAATTTTAAAAACAGGTTGATTTGAATGGCGAAATGGACATTAAGTTGGCCAAAATGAAGGCGCCATTGTTAAGCAAATCCTCCTGTGCTGCCCGAAAGGGGGCGCCACTGTAAACTTTATGTTTCCAGTGGCACTTTGGACGTTTTGAGTACGTCTTTATCCACCTGATGAGTCCATAGCACGTGGACGAAACGCGTCGTGGATAATTCGTGCTAATTAATGACTGCGATGAAAGGAATTGATGGAATTAATAGTTTACTATGGTGATATTATTAATAATAATTTTTTTACGCATTTTGGGAAGTTGTGGGATTTCATTATTTTGGTCCAGGTGCTACATGGGTTGCTTTACCATACCAAAGTTGTCCATTACATGTTGAAGCCATGTTGTCCATCTTGTTTTCCTCATCCTCCTCCCCCCCCCCCCCCCCTTCCAAGGTAACTCCCTCGTCCTTGGCCGTGTTTGCAGTTTTGCACTGCGAAATCCCCATAAACGTCCGCTTCATTACTCATTCCCGTTTTAATTAAGCGAATTTCAACATGCTTCCCTGCGCATTTCTCCTACTTCATTTCTGACCATGCCATTAAACCGCTAATTTATGGCGCTGTCCGAGCCAGGATGCGAAATTTGAATATTTGTCCAGAACTCACGTGATTTTCGCTGGAAACTCAACCCGCAGAGCAGATCTTCGATCAAGGTTGGAAATAAAACTATCGGACCGGTGACAGGTCCTGGTTCCTCGTAGCGAAAGCCAGGTGCGAAATGGTTCGAATAGCCCGGCGGCCATCTTGGGACAATTATTCATGGTCAAAGACATGGTCTGTGCGTTATTCAAGAGTTTTCGCAATCAGCGGAGCTTGAATATCACCCTGGAGAGCGACACCGTGTCATCGGGCAGTCGCGATTAAAATCTGGCGATGATACCATCATCAACATAATTGAAGTATATGATAAACCATTCCAGTGTAGGACAACGTGTGTAGTTTTGGAAGTCTCATCGCGTCCCAACATGGCGTCCCTCGGAGTGGCTATAGTAGATATACGAACTGATGGAACTGAAGGACAGCCAATCAGAGAGGTGTAGCTTATCGATTAGGGATTCCTGGTTTTCAGTTGCTGTAAGGAATATGGCTGACGCCTCTAGCTGAAGCGCCTTCAACGTTTTTTTGTTGTTCAGCTCCTTCCTCTCACCAGTGGCGCTGTATGCGAAATACAGACTTAGTCAATCGCAAACTGGCGATTGGATTCTATTGGTCGGCGCTTTGAGCCCAGTTCCATCACTTCGTGGTTCTACTATAGCTTGCGGAAGAGGTGGGTGGACCAGAGGTGTCCTAAGCCAATAGGTGTATGGGTAGAAGGCTCGAGTATTTCCTGTCCCAACATGGCGACATGAAGTGTTTCAGATTCGTCAATGTTATTTTCAACTGCACAACGAAAGTTTTCGAAACGAAAGTTTAGTTTCATTTTGGTGCCTTTAATAGAAGTTTGGGTACTTGTCCATTAAGGGAACTACCTGTTATGTTAGGGTAGGTTAGGTTAGGTTTGGTTAGGCTTTTTGAGCATTTATACCTACCCTAACCTTACCTAACATAACCTAACATAACCTAACCTAACCTACCCTAACATTATATGTAGTTCCCTTAATGGACAAGTACCGAAGTTTGTTACGGACGTGCAGTTTCCTAACGATAGTAAAGCCCTACTAGATACTTGGCACAAACGTTAACTTAAACTTTCGTTGTTTTTTCGGCCTAGTTTGACAAAACAAATGTTTAACCTAAGGTTCGCACTTTTAATAAACGTTAAATAACGTTTATTATTAAAGAATTATTAAAGAAAGTAGATTGCTAAGTATCTACAGTGTAGTAGGGCTTTACTATTCGCTAGAAAATTGCACGTCCACAACAATATATGAAAGGCACAAAAATTCAATTAAAATTTCGTTCGTGCTGCGCAAAGTGTCTACTGCATTTTTAAAGAAATAAAAATAAATAAAACCATATACATACAGTACATTAGTAAACAGTTCCTAGCAACAATAGACACATTGCGCACCACAAACGGAAGTTTCAGAAACGAAAGTTTAATTTCATTTTTGTGCCTTTTGTAAAAGTTTGTTATGGACGTGCAATTTGCTAACGATAGTAAAGCCCTACCAGATACTTAGCGAGTATGAACGGTAGGTTAGTAACGTTAAATAACGTTCATTTTGTATCGTTTAGTATCTAGTAGGGCTTTAACATCGTTAGGAAATTGCACCTCCATAACAAACTTTTATAAAAGGCACAAAAATGAAATTAAACTTTCATTTCTAAAACTTTCGTTGTGCTGCGCAACGTGTCTAATGTCTATACTTGCTGTTCATTGTTACGTGCTTTACTTAGTTTAAAATTGCACTTGATTTCCACGAAGCGGGACAAGTAAGAGGAAATTGAGCTAATTTTCACAACTCAGCTTCTGAGTTTAACAACGATTTTGTCTCGATTCGCTAGCTATACGTGATGAACTTAGCAACAAGTCTTGTGTAACCACATTAAAGAGCTCCAACATGGCGATCTCCATAGGAATAGACTATATTAAATCGACTATCTGCAATTTATTTACGTTAATTGCAGAATCAACCCTGAATTGACAATAAAATGACTTATGTCTGCAATTAAAAACGAATGCGCCGTACTAACTATTGTTTTTGAGAAACAATTTCGAGGCCTTGCCAAGGATGAAGTAACCAATTAAAAATGGTGTCATCAACTCAGAATGAACAACTGAAAATAGTGCGGTTTTAAATTAATTCAATTTTCAAGGTTTATGTTATAACCACAATTCAAACCATTACAGTGAAGCAAATTGGAAACATAACTAAATATAATCCATCAACAGACCAGAAATAGCAATCACAAGGAAAAAATTACTTGACTTTTATATCTTCAAAAATGTCAATCACCATTATTATATTTGCAGAAATTCTAAGAAATGACGGTTGTTTGCGAAATTTTCGAAAAACGACCACAAACGATATACATGTACGTCAAGCAGACATTTTTAGCTCAAATATGTTAACTAAGAAGACAATTTAGGCGAAAATAAGAAATGATGAATGAGGGGCTTGTTTATTCGACGAAAATGATAGGATGACAATATTTTTTTTGTTGCAAAAACTGGACTAAAATGACATTTTTTGGGGAGTGGGGCATTTGTAAAAATTGAATTGAATTTTAATGCAAGAATAATAAGTTTTCGGAATATTGTTGTGAAAACAAAAATAATAAAAAAAACAATGATTTAAGTTGTCGAAGTAATTTTGGTAAAAATGCAACCTTGCAAATAGAATTAATTGCACGGCCAATTTCCTGGATGGTCGTACAGGAAATTAATGGCAATAAATTGGCTTTTCACAAAATTAATAAAAATTTCGATGTAGTCACACAGGAAATTAATCGCACTTGCAAGGTTGCCTATTTACGAAATTAATACCAATTTCGATAAGCAAGGACTCGTCTGTAAATCTCACGACAACTGTAGATATTTGATTGTTACGCTGACTGTCCACTTTAATTTTTGTTTAATTTTTGAGTTAATATTTTCTTAATTTTCTCTTCGAGCAACAAATTGCAGAAAATTGCTAACCAATCATATCGCAGCATTAAAGAAATTAAGAAAATTAGGGCGGAGCTACAGCCCGTGTTGCCAGATACTGCATGAATTTACTGGGGATTTTCTTACGGCGCTTTTGCCAGCAGACATCTTTCCCTGCACTTTCTTCCTACTTGGAGGCGCTGATCATACTTGAAAAAATTAAGAGATTGGCACGTGGGTCGGGCAATAATGGAAAGCCAACTTTGGCCAAAATTAAGCCAAAAATTACAAGTGGACAGGGAGCATTTAACGTCTTTTTAATAAAAATATATCCTTTTATCTGTTCATTTTTCGTTCTTCATTTCATAACTTAAATTACAAAAATTGCAAAAAGATATATTGCAAAGTGCATATATAATGTTAACAGGGGATTTGCGCAAAAAATTGGTGCATTGCACCAGAGCTATCAGTGATTGCCGCCCTACGGAGTCCCCCGGGGACGTGGCCACGCCCACGCACATCGATTCTCCTTATTCCGCTGGGTGACCTTTGACCCTCCAGGGCTTTTATTCGTCGATTAAACTTTAACGAAGCTCGGTGCAATCGATTTCCGTTACTTGGATCCGCGATTCACGCGTGGATAAAACTTGAGATCGATCTCGAGTCCTACGTGACATAAACCAGAGCTCAGACTCAAGTGCAACACTACATTGAGGGGGCAAAAAAAAGTGCAGGGTCGTCCATAAATGTTCCCGTATCATCAGAATCAACAGCAAAGCACATAGGGACGTTTTGGCCCCTGAGCTCGAGTCTCAGACTCAAGTAAGGGTGCAAAACTGTGCCGGGTCAACGAAATCACTGTTTTTACAGAGATATTTTCCACCCATTTCAAGCACAGGGGTCGTCCATAAAACAGGTCGAGTTACATAAAACCCGCATATCGCGCTTGCTTGAGATCGAACTTGGGTCCACCTTCGTGTACCTAGACGTGCTTTTGGCATGAACATTAGCCCAGACTCAAGTGTGGATAAAAGCAGTGTAGGGTCGATCAGAAATTGCAGGTTTTACAGCGACATTTTTGCACACATTTCCAGCACAGGGGTCGTTCATAAACCACGTCGAGTTACACAAAGCAGTTAACGCCCATGCCTGAGATCGGTTTGGAAAGTGACATCAATTGAGCCCAACTGAGTCTGAGACCCAAGCAGAGGCGTTGAGCAGCTCACCACGCGTGCTTGAGAGCGGTCAATTTCGCACCAATTTGGACAATTTCAAGGGCGGGGTCGTCCATAAAATCGGTAAAGTCACACTAAGCTGCTTGTCGCGCATGCTTGAGATCGGTTTGGAAAGTAAAATCAATTCGGCCCAATTCAGACTCAAGCAAAGGCACTTCGCCGCTCCAAACGCATGCTTGAGTCGTGCTCAGTCACAATTTCAATGATGGGGGTCGTCTATAACATCGGTCAAGTCGCAAGAAAGCAGTTTGTCGCGCATGCTTGAGATGGGTTTGGGAAGTAAAATCAATTCGGCCCAACTCGGACTCAAGCAAAGGCACTTCGCCGCTCCAAACGCATGCTTGAGTCGTGCTCAGTCACCAATTTCATGGGCGGGGGTCGTCCATAAAATCGGTTAAGTCGCACGAAGCAGCTTGTCGCGCATGCTTGAGATGGGTTTGCGAAGTAAAATCAATTCGGCCCAACTCGGACTCAAGCAAAGGCACTTCGCCGCTCCAAACGCGTGCTTGAGTCGTGCTCAGTCACCAATTCAATGGGCGGGGGTCGCCCATAAAATCGGTCAAATCGCAGAAAACATGCTCGAGATCGACTCGGGGGTAAGAAAAACGCGATCAAAGCAATCCCGGACTCAAGCATGGCCCCGAGTAAAATATCGAGTGCGTTCTTACCCCATCTCCTCGTAGAACTTGCTGTACTTGGCCAGGTGCCGGTCCTGGCAGGCGTACCAGCCGAGCAGCACCACCACGGGCTCCTTGCGTTCGCCGGAAACGTAGAGTTCTCCTTCCGGTTCCTGCAGCGCGGACGGCTGGGCGGCCGGAAACGTGATGTGGTACTCCAGGTCGTCGTCGGCCATCATCCCGGAATGCGTGGAACCGCTCGACGTGGTGGACGACGATGCAACCTGCAACGACCAACGGCCAACGATCAGCTGGATGCGGCGACAATCTGTGACGTCACGAAACCCCCCGTTGCCACGGCAACCGAGCGTCGCCCTCTGGCGGCCGCTGCGGTATCGATCAGCCCCAGGCAAGTTGGAGGCGACACGTCCTTATCCACTCCCAGCAACAAATTCATTCAAAAAAGTAACATTGAAGTGCCATTATTTAGCCATGAATGGCGAAAAAGTGTGGTTTCATAACAATTTTATGGCAGAAATTACCATTTTTGAAACACTTTACTGCAGAGAAATGGCACTTATGACAGATGTTACCATCTTTGAAACACTTTGCTGCAGAAAAATGGCACTTATGACAGGTGCCATTTTGCAATAAGTGCCTTTTTTAACTGCAGAAATTACCATCTTTA
>JAQFYZ010004665.1:0-10681 GCA_034695085.1 Cylindroiulus punctatus | reverse complement strand
TATGAATTTCCGATTATGCTCGGGCCTTTCCCTTTTGATTCGATTTGGAAATGTGAAAAGGTTAGCAGTAAGATCGAGTGGTGTGCATTAATTCCTTATGGACACCCTGTATTTCCATTGTTTCGTCTGATGTGCCATATAGGAACGAACTTGCATCTTAAGTTCTCATAAAATTCTTACACTCTTTAAGAATTTTCGCAATCACTCGGGACCAATTAAGAACGAAATGTAATTAAATTAACGTGCATATTGGTCGGTCTGTCGAGGTCTGAAGTCTCGGACAGGTCAAGATCACGGTTGCTCAGTCGCCGGTGCGAAAGTCAAATAACATCGGGCGAGCAATGCGATTGGTCGGTTTTACTTCGCCCGTAACCCGGAAAATTATGTTTGTCTCAGTTGGCCAGTCTGTAGCACAAGTTGGCGTAATTTGTCAGTTCGTGGACATAATTGGCCCAGACCAAATTCCAATCATCGCTTTTGCTGGAAGAGTCGAAGATTTAGCTAACTTTTGTGGTGAAAGGAAGCAACACATATACGCGGTTAGTCAGTGCTGTGCATCTAACCAGTCTAGGTTCTTGGCTGGACAGGTTGCCCTTGATGTGCTGGCAGTCAGTGGCAGATGTGCCATGGATGCCCCAGCGCTGAGCAGTGTCTCCATGTGCAGTGCTGAAAGTGTTATGTCGGCGTGTTTTGCACCCACCTCCAGTTACGTAGTCGTTGTACGTAAGGCCTGGAAAGCGGCCAAGAAAGAGAGTATTTTAGAGCTGTGCAGCTCGGTGTTGCAACACTTTCAGTTTCAGGACACCGGACAGCCTCCAACGAACAGTTTTTCCTTCCTATCAAGTTGTAATCGAGCTCTGCTTTCAGTGCACGTTGATCACTGCTGACGTCTTTGCTGCGTTGGACGTTTGTCAGCCATTGCTCAGGAAGTCGCCCCTTTATTCCTTCAGGGATTGCTCAAAGCTCTTGGATAAGCTGCTGGCGTTGGTGTTGTTCGGTGCACTGTGACAGCTTGGGGAAAACCCGTCCAGCTCTGCTCCTGATGTCGCCAGCACCTCCGCCGAGGGCCATCGGTGCACCCAAGGCCGGTCTCAGCGAAGTCGCTGCGCTGTTTTGGTAACTGTTGCGCAAAAGCCATGAGCAGCCACTGCGGAGTCGATGGGGCAGAGCTGCTGAAGCCCTTCCTGAAGAGCCCGTATGGCCAAGCACCGCTCCAGCAGCACTCCTTCGGGGGTGTCTCCGGCGACCGGGCACCGAGAAGTGGTGTCGAGACCTGGAGCGCTCCAGAAAGCCTTTCGGCAACCGTGGACCAGTCATGGACTGATGGCTCCAGAGGCTCGCATCAGATGCACTTCCCTGGGTCGCAGGGTTCCAGAGGCCTCCTCAGGCCATGGGGTGCTCCAGAGGACCGTGGCAGCGGCAATGCCTACCATGGGAACTTTGCGGTGAACTTTGACTCTGGTTGGGACAGTGTGCAGGACGGTGGACACCACGCCTGGGACGCTGCCGGGCCGTCCCACAACTCGGTAGGACACGTGGACATGGCCACCAGGGCCAGGCAACAGATAGACGAGTTCGACACGCTGATAGAGAAGATCGACCACCTCAACGACCTGTCGCTGGGCAGCCCTGCTGGCCACCTGCAGAAGCAGCCGGTGCACAGGGCCAGGGCGGCCCCCCAGAACCTGCACCAGGACTCCGTGGACGATGACCTGCAGTACCTCCTGGAGCAGAACCCATCCCTGTTGGACCCGCTGCTGAGCAGCGGCAACCGCTTCACTTGCGATTCTGGAATTGGTGCTTCGCTGGTCACAACGTCCATGACACCGTGTGGTCATTCGTGCATGGACGGCAGTCGGACTGGAGTGATGGCCCCTGATGGTCAAGCTGACACGATGGCCTCCAGTGGCCATGCTGATATGATGGCCTCTGGTGGTCATGCTGACATGATGGCTCCTGATGGCCATGCTGACATGGTTACCAATGATGGTTGTGGCAATGGTGCACGCGCGATGGTGTCTGACTGTGGAACGGATTTGTTGTCCCAGTACTCCAGGGTCGAAGAGGGAGGTCATGCAGCGCTCTTGACCCAGCCCGTGTCGCCCATGTACAGGCATCTTGAAGAGCATCAGGCCGCTTCCTCTTACTACAGGATCACGACCCCCACGCCAATCAAGCGCCCAGGGTATGGTAGCACTTTCTGTTGGTTTCGTGTTTAATATTGTGACAGTGTCAAAGTCCACTGGATGGCGTTGAGAACATGCTGCGTGGTGGCATGGCACTGGCCCTGAATATATTGTGCCGCTGATTTTTGTCAGATCTTTGTAAACATACCGCGATGTCTCAACATGCCACTTCTAAAAATACTTCAGATGGCGTATTGTTGGGAATTCTCGTATTGTCAAAATAATCATGACGTACGCCAACTCCAAATTGAAATTAGATGACTCTGTTGCAAATGTTCATGGGCTGTGTTCAGCGAATCGAAAAAGGTGAAATAAGTTTCATGCACCATTCAGATTAACTGTTTAGTTTTTGAGAATGGTCCAGGCAATTTCCAGTTTGAACTTAACTTTTTACTGCGATGTATTATTGCTAACTGAGACTTACTGTACTTGGTTCTGGAAGTAACACCAGGGTGGTGTTGAACTCTGAACTGTGGCGTAACAAAATTTTGGTGGCCCCATCCCTGCAAGCCACCGATAGTGGGCCCTCGGGTTATTCGGGTAGGATTACCGGGATTCCAAGGGGCGGAGCCCCTGGTGGGGGGTTAGGGGGGCCTAGACACCCGAGAAAACTGAGAGATTTTGTAATTTTTAGGACCCAAAAATTGCCATTAAACAAAAGAAGTTTGACTGTTTGGGCCCCTGATCAGGCGTAGACCCAGGTCATTCTGAGTCAATAATTTTGTATTATTGACAAAAAGTGACAAATGTAAGTGCACTTGATTAACATTTCAAACTGTACTCACGAAAATTCAAATGTAGAGTGAAGAGGACCCTTCCCAACAACCCTTTCTCGTGTCATTAGTCTGACCAACGGTGGCAGTGATAATATAACCAAGCCCTTTAATCCCTGAAATTCCAGAATGAACTGGAATTTTAATTGTGTGTCTTGGGAGCCCAGATGTACCAATCCCCCCCTGGGTGTTGTGCCATTTCCATTCATTTGGAAAAGGGGCATTTGACCATTTCTCTGCAGAAAATTGCCAGAAATCCGATTTTTTTTTACATTTTTTGCGTCAATTATGACTGCACACACACTAACAAACACTCGTTGCTTGACCACTGGCCAGTCAGACTTTCTGCGTGGGACGACATTTGGGGAAATGTCTGTGTAGCATCCTCCGCACACGTGTGCGAGGGTAACAGGCTTCGACATGCCCATGTACATGTGATTCTCAGATAATTTAATTCAGTGAATCAGTCGAAACTTAATGCTCAGTAAATCATAACCCCAAATTCTTTTGCAAAACGCGAATAAACACGAGAAAATATTGCACTTGCGTTATCCAAATAGTCATGCTGTTTCCCCATGCATGTCAGAGAATGTAAAATAGTCAGGGTATTATTTAAAATCTCAAGTAAATTTGGATGAGTTACTCTAGCGGCCTAGCCTATACAGTACGAACAATGTACAGTGTAGACTAATTTTCAAGTCATAATGACATTCATTTTGTTGTAGAAGTTAACTATAATACAGTACCTTATCCCAAGTAAGTCGTGTGCGTATTTTAAGCAGTTTTATATAAGCGTTTAGTTTACTGTCATGCTTGATTTGGGAATCGGCATGGGGTGTTTCGATTACAGACACCTCAAACCAATCACTAGAGTAGCTGTAAATGCAAATAGGTGCAAATTACGCGAAAGTGACTTTGTGTAATGGGGTATTACACGCTAGTTTAACATGGCTTGTTAACCCAGATTATTTCAGAGTCTCTGAAAGTGAAAGAATATTCTCCCTGCTAAAAAATTACACAGATGTAAACTTACCTGAAAATATGATTCCTGATTTTGCTGCTCCTTAACTGCCAGGACTCAACGTTTTCTTGTGGAAGATTTGCACGATTATAAAGTTACAGAAAACGCGACCATGCAAAAACGCGATAACGAAGTGTCCCTGCACTGTCCCTGGATGGCCGACGGACGTTGGAGTGACGATGGTCGGCTCCAGCACGTGTCCAAGGAGGTACAACACACGTCGACTGGTCACTTGGAGAAGCGCGACAACAATGAGTCCCAGTCTGACGTTGGCCCCTTTTATAGGGCATGGCAGGTGCGTCATGTCCGGGTTCGAGGGGTGAATGCCCTTGCACGTGGCGAGTGTTTACAGACAGCCACGTGTGGGGCCCTACAGCTGGTATGTCAAAGTTTACCTTCGTGTTCTTCGAAACCATGCAGCCATTCTAGCATCAATCTCTGTGTTTCCATTTTTTTATCCATCCCCTGTATGTACAGGGTTCATACGCACCGGGAAAGTCAGGGAAAGTCAGGGAAAATAACAATTTTTTCAACAAAATAAAATTGACAAATTCCATCCCAAAAAATACACAAAAACTAATTTTTAACATGTTTATTAATTATTTTGAGATTTCTGCTGACCATTTCCAAAAGTTGATATTAATAAACATTATATTTTTCTCATGAGCAGGTTTAAAAAAATTTTCTACACGATTTATAAGTCAAGGAAATTTACTTGGGTTGTCAGGGAAAGTCAGGGAAATGATTTTGTAAATTTGAGTATCATGACCCCAGATGTAGAAGAGAACGAGTGGATGAGAATGTTGTACATGTTGCGATGCAGGGGCGTATTTGCACAAGGTCGCTGGCATGTCCAATTTATATTTTGATAGGTCTGTATCAGACAAGTTGGGGAGTTGATTTTCATCCTAAAAGAATTGTTTTAATTTTACACTTGGTTTTGGAAGGGATTCCCAACTGGTTCTGCCAGTCACTAATTATTGATTAAATATTCTTGCTACTTGTTCTGTTTCTTGCAGTCCTCCGAGCTTGAAGCAGGCCACGATGTCCACCCGCACCAACCTCAAGCAGTACCTGCAGATGCAGCAGGTGCAAGAACAGGAGCGCAGAGAACAGGAACAGGCCAAGCAGGCGTCGGCGGCGCCCTCCAAGAACACGCAGGCCGTCAGTGTGCCGCCCACCACAATCGCCCCACCCAGGATGGACGTTCCCAGCGAGGTTCTCAAGGTGGGTTGACCTGGTCCATTGTAACATGTAAATATTGGTCATCGGTCATTGTTACCCAATCCACACCAACTTTATTGTCATTCTGAATTGTCCATGGGTGATTGCACAGGTCAGAAACTAAGAAATTTGCAGAGATCCAACATTTTTTCATGGCTTCTCTATCTTGCTGCTCTATTTGTACCCTTCTAAAGGCCTCTGATGAACTCCAACGATTGGTTTTCATCATGTGGATCTTGAAGTCTTGAAGTCACCAGTAAAGTTGGCCCAAGATTATTTAATTGACCACACGAGGAATAAGCAATAAACATGGCTATGCGATTCCACTTAACCACCATTATCGGTCCATAAAATCTCGGATTTTGACACCTGTTTCTTTTAATAACCCATATTACCCTGTAAGAGGTTCATCTGTGCACTCGTGGAAACCCATTGGCACATATTTAGGGACTAGGTTGGTCACATGATGATGTTCACCAAAAAATCCCTGTCAGTGGACATAAATGACGTCACGCCCAACAAAAAAATTCTGGACCACATTCCCCTGTCATGGTTGTGTCATTGAATGGTTGCTGGTCATATCACTTTTGAAGCTGGTTATCTTATCTTATTTAAAAGCTATACCAAAGACATCACAGCATTTGTATTTTTTGAATACAATTTTTTTTATCTCCTGCAGGAATCATGAGGTTTTTATATAAGTTTAGCCTACTATATCACGTTAGGGTACTTAATGCTTACAAACAGTGGCTAAACACCCCCAACGGTAGTGCCACCTCTGAGCTCTTGAGGCCTGGAGTGTCCAGTTTGCTGCGAATTTGGGATGTCTGTTATGCAGCCTTTCCGAAATTTCTTTTTCTTTTCATAATGTTTCCTGTGGTGCAAATAGGAGTCGGCAGCGCCAGAAATGCCTCTGTTGCCCTTGGATGGGGGAATTTCACTGCCAAAATCCTCTGCCGTGCAAAAGTCAAATTCTTGGCGTCGGGCCATTGCCTATAACCTCGCCGAATTAGAAGGGTGGGTGTGTTTTCTCCAGAGCACCGACGTCACTTGGCGCCCTGCCTGCCTCCCAATCTGAATCCCAAAGACGTAAGCAGATTTCGGGCTACGGCGTTATTGCTTCCGTCTGGTTCTGATGGAATCCATGTGGTTCTCATGCGTGCAGGGACCATATTTGTACCGTGTCAAATTGGGCTCATTTTAAGACCATTCCCACTTCGCCATGTCAGGCTTGGCTCGTGCATCCTCCTCGTGTGATGGTCAATCGATGGTGTTGTGAGTCACCAATGATTCTTTGAATCAGCAACTTTCCAAATATGGCATGCATGCAACTGATGCAAGTTATTATCCAACCTGCTAGGTTTTACTGAAATTTTGGTACGAGGAAGCCTTTGGCCGCAAGTTGTGCCACTTTTTCACTTTTGCTTTACAGCAGTGAAGTGGTTGCTTGAATCTTTTTTTTCCCTGCTTCAACGTGTTTTTGTAAAACCAAGGACAAGGTCGTCGAATTAATGGTGTGTTTTTAGGCGGACATGCTACAGAATATTAGAGATGGATGGCATGTGCGCAGCTTTACGAGTTAATGCGAATTTTGTCCTCACTATCAGCCATCGCTCGTAACTGTTCGATGAAGGAAGTAATTACTGGTGGACTTTTGCTGGTTGCTCCTAACTGCCGTCAAAATATGTCCTCTGTCATAAAGTGCTGCGAGTTCATACTGAGATAAATATGATCGAGTTGCACTTATCCAGGGCAGTAGTTAGTGCTTTGTACAAAAAAGTCATCTTTTGAAGTTTACGAGCTCGTACTTGGAGCAAAAGTAGTTTCAGAGCTACCCCAAGTAGCACACGGATATGACGTCCCCGGACCCAAAAAGGACCAAACTGAGTATTGGTCCTTTTTATTGGAAAATAGGACGTCATTTTTCCATGAGAAAAGGACCAAACTAAGTATTGGTCCTTAAAATTGGAAATTTGGACGCCCTTTTCCATGAAAAAAGGACCACATTGATTATTGGTTCTTTTTATTGGATAATATGACGTCCTTTTTCCACGAATAAAGAACCAAATGGAATATTGGTCCTTTAAAAGAGAAAATTGGACGGAATTTTTTGTAATAAAAGAACCTAAGAGCATAATAGTCCTTTCTAATAGAAACTAGGACGTCCTTTTCTTCAATTAATTCCTCGCACTTCTTCGAGGTGTTGACTGATGATATAGTCTAGCTATCATAAACTGCAGCAGGGCCCATGGTCAACCTTTAGTATATTATAATGTCATGTGAACTAAGTTTGAAATCATAGATATATTCACCTGAGCAATAGTGCACCGAGCTCAGGCAGCCCAAATTACGTATCATAAAACAAACGTATTATAATAATGCGCAAATTTTGCTCAAACACTTTTTTAACTAATTTTTTGAAAACTCTAGGTGTTGTTTTTAACTGAATCGTTTATCTTTTCGCTTAGGTCAACTCTCGCCTGGAGAATCCAACCCAATTTCACGTGCTGGAGAGCCGCAAGCGCCAAGTGCAGGAGTATCTGAGCACCGCACAGGGGAACGGACGCTCCCTTCTGGCCCAGTCTGTGCCCGGCAAGGGAGGCGCCCAAGGCACTTCCGCCCCGGCCTCGGCAGTGGCCAGCACTTCGCAGCAACACCTGAGCAACAGCGCACCCAGCCCAGACAGCCCCAACTCCGTGGCTTTGAGCAGCTCTGCCACCAGTGCCTCAGAGGTAAGTCTTCATTGCTATACGTGTTCTGATTCTGCGACTTACAGCTCCCATAATGCTGTTCGGCGCTGTGGCCTTGCCACTGTGAACACGGCAACTTCTTGTTTACTATATTGCGAGAAAGCGTAACTCTTATCGATCAGCGTTCGCATTCATCATGTGGTTGTTAACCTACAGTAGTTGGTATTAAGTTCACTGCGAAACTAAGTCGAATTGGTTGATCCGCTGCAAAGCAGCTTCTGGTAATGGCAGTCGCTTACTGATCTGCCATATCAGGCAGAAATGCCATCCGGTACTGTCTGCCAGCATTCAAGACGCATAAGCACACATTTTCGTGACACTCATGACACTTTCAATGTCTCTACTGGTTTCTGAAATGCGGTATCACTGTCATTCAGTATTGAATCTTGAGATATTGAGAGGTCTTTAAGAAAGTTGCTGAACGACCAGAAGTTGACTGGTCATGGCACCTTGGTTTCCCCGATGACAACACTATTTACTACGGTGTGTTGACATATGAACGTCACAGTATTGTGTGATAATGCACTGACGTCATGGGGCTGGACCCATGTACTCTCTGACGCTATCAGGGGATCAGTTATGCTCTGATAGACTGTGCAGTGTTCTCGACTCGTTTTAGCTGGAAATCATTCTGGCCCATTTCTGGGGCAATGCACTAGTCTTCGAAATTGATGCAAAATAAGAACACATCTGGGAATTCTTCAAATCCATGAAATCGGATGGTATGAGAATCCAGCAGGCGTGGCCAGCGCTTAGGTGATGACTTAGGAATAATTGTAGGTTCATAGTTTTCAAGAAATTTCCGCCCTACAAATTTACAATACAGTTTGCGATATGCTTGTCAGCAATTTTTGACAGCATATTGAGATTGACAGATACTGTAATTTAGTCGGATCATGGTAAACAGCCTATTAAAACAGGACTGAAGCCTACGAGTCCAAGAGCCTAATAATTATTGTTGCATTTCCCAAGTGGTAAATGTTATTTTCTTCGTTCCTGCTACTTAAAAAACGTGTTGGAAATTTTCACAACTGACGAGAAATGTGAATTTTCCAACCACCCTTGCCCCAGCCTAACGTCGAAGAGATGTCATTGTGTTTGAATTTCGTCAAGGCGTGTTTCCATGGCCGCCTCGACATTGGCTGCTGCTGTTGCTGCCCCTAATCAAGGCTGGACCATGGACCTTACCCAGCCCCAAATTTCGCATTTGTCGCTGACAGCTTGTTTGTGCTCCGCATTATCATTCGGTCGGCGGCTGTTGCTGTGCCTGTGAGCGGATACTGATTAGCACAAAACAAGACTTTGCGCAGAGTACAATTAATGCGCTACAGTGAAAACAATTAGATGGTCGGCTTCAGGAAGTCGCTGAAGTTGGTCGAAATCGGGAGAGGAACAAGGATTTGGGGCTTCACGTCCCACGGCATGTGCCATGCCTGTGCTGGATGTCTTGCAGGTAAGACACTGTCTTGCTTTGCAAAACTGACATGTAGCCCTATCTGAACTTCAAAATCTCGAAAATTCTTTTGGGATTAGTTGTTTGTAAACATGCACCACGTGCGGAACTGTGATGTGTCTGCATGGTTAGTGTATTTGGATATTTTTAATAAATTAAAATTTATACCTGTAAACAATATTATCAACTCCTTTACTATTGATGGCGATGCAAAGAACTAATCTTCCTTAATTTTTCTTTTAAATACATGTACATGTATGTCTCGTCGTCATATTTAGTCTTGGCACAAAAAATTGCATAATAACAAGGTCTGTTCAATGCACAGTTCAGTTTAGGTCGGATGAGGTTAGTAAAAGACTAATATACATGTATTTTTCGAGCAGGGCATAAGGTAAAATGTTATTTATACTGTTCTGCAACAATATTTCCTAGTAATTTAGGTTGAGGTTTATTAACCGAAGCTTGACTCGAGTACCTCCTTGAGAGGGAAAGCAGTTCCATAATAGGTGATGACGGGGATCTATCATGAGTCTTGACAAATACTGTTGAGATTATTTATCTGAATATATTTTTGCGCATTTCTTTTAATGTATTGCTGCCCATAAGAATTAATGTGATGAACAGGAACAGAAATTAGCGGGCCTTTGTTAATTATAGAGTGACGTTCTTTGGATTGGAAATGGCACAAGGCCTTGGTTGTTCTCAGAATTTCGAACAGTAATTATCTGGTCAGGAAATGTGTTAAAAAAACGCGTACAATTCCATATCCACAATAGTTGTTGACGTCTTTGCTTGTGTCACCATGGCGTTCCAGAGTCCTTGTAAATTATGATGTCTGTGACAATTGCACAAGGTCAGTGTATATGTTGTGTCCTAAATGCAACTTGTCATTGCAACATTATTTCCTAGACCACTAGATACATGGACTGGTTGAGAAAAACAATTTGAAAGTTAGGAAAATTTTAAAAAAGTACCACCAGTAGCAGCACTTTTTACGTGTAGTTCATAATGCAAATGCTGCTTTTTTAACATTGCTGGCAACAGTAAACGACTTTTGCTAGACAGGCTGAGAAACGGACTTTACGCCAAATGCTCGATAGACTATTGTTGTACCATAGCTACTATTTGGGGTGAAAGCGATGGCCGATAAACATATGGTGAATTGCGTGTGGTTGGTTCGTAAACCCCTATTGCAAATGTGGACGGCTAGGCCTACCTTTATCCTCGCGACCTCGTGACCTCGCGGCCCTGACACTTGCGACCCCGACTTTTCC
>JAQFYZ010004664.1:0-10683 GCA_034695085.1 Cylindroiulus punctatus | reverse complement strand
CAAGATTTTGAGCGTCTTTATTTATTTATTAAAGCAAACATACGGAACAAATTTTGCATGGTTTTGCATGGTGGAAACATTATGCAGGGTGTCCGAAAATTACCCCGCATTTTCAATGGACCTTGTAATCAGCCTTAAATTTGCATATGAGCAAAATGAGCAATCGGATCATTCCGATTCTCCAGCACTGGCAATGCGCGTCGGGTCGAAGTACAAGTGCGCAAAACCACCCAAGGAAAAAAAAATCAATTTGGGTAGAACAATTATCCGCATTGTCGTCTTTCCAGGCTTCCATCGAGCCAAGATCCGACGTCCGCGTCTGGGCCCGAGACCGTCCTCATTTGACCGTCCCTGCACCGGTCAAGGAGCCTCCCCCCCCCTGCGTCTCCTCCTCCCCCCGCCCTCGCCAGCCTGCCATTGGCGCGTTTTGGCGCAGAGCAGCTTTTGAAAATTGGTTCGCAGGATCTGGCGTGTGGTGCGCGCCGACGCTGCTTCGGTCTTAACCCGCTCTCGGTGCCAGTCAAGCCGACCGATGCTTCTTCACGTGCAGGATCTTCGAGCCACGATGCTGTTTTTCGTGTGAACGCTGGTGGGGATTCTTGGCACGTTATCGCCCGTTCGACCCAGGGATGATTTCGGTGTTGCCGCAGTGAGACATCAGCCACCCTCACCATGAGCATCCGACGGGTCCGCGGATCTTTCAAGGGGTCCATCCGCCGCTTCACCAGCGTCGAGGCGGCCAAAAAATGCGCCAGGGACTCATCGCTGCTCTACCACAACGGAGAGTGGAAAATTGTCTACGGTAAGATAGTTAAAAAAAATTTAAACTTCGACCCTGGCATTCCTAGGGTTTACTGAAAAGTTTGTTTTTCCAAACTGGACACTCTGCATCTTGCAGAGCTCCCTCTTGTCTAAAGAGGACCCCCTGGAGTAGCACTGCATGCTGCGGGGGTATGTCCGAGCAAGAAAGCCAGCCAACGTCCAAGGACGGAATTTGCGCCTTGCAACTACAATATACTAATACGTAGTTGGTTTCGGACCGAAACGAAGCTTGAAGCTCAAAAAAGATTAACTGCTATGCGGGAAAGCTGCGAAAAGTAGTTTTGTAAAACGTTGCGTTTTGGAATCCGTCATTTGGCAATACTTGTTTTTGCAAAACGTTTCGCCTACTGCGTTTTTCAACAGATAACGACCTTTGAAAATGTATATCTCGCATCACGTGGCATTAGCGGACTGGGATTAATATAGAATATAATTTTGTTGCTGATATCCGTCATATAGATGCTCAAATTTTTAGTAAACCGCTTTTTCAATTACAAGTTTTCCTGGTTATAGCATTGTCGCTACTGAGGAGGAGGTCAGAAAATGATTTAGAATGTGGACATGGGTGATGACATACAGTACATTTAATATTTGAACGTACCCAACGGCAATTGTTGGCTATAATGCCAGCATCATTATGGGAATTGACCAACAGATGACTCGTTGACTTTTATGATGCACTGGGTTAAAATACATCAGTCAAGGTCCAATTTTACATACATTTCGCCCACGGGAATAGTCTCGAAATGCGAGAAACTACTGCTTATGCTCATTCATGCTTGTATTAGTCGTTTGTCACGTTTAAATGTGCACAATTTACATACACTGTACAGTGTATCTTCTCACATAGAATATGCTCGAAGGGTTTCTCAAGTTCGTCGCCTTGAACATTCCACTTGCTTCAAACGTTTTAATTTTCATGGCTTTCTAGCGATTTATTTTAAAGTAGTTTATTGTAGTTTGCCCGAAGTTCCGTAGTGGAACTTGTATGGGCTACATTTACAATTTACAAGAGTTGGTAGTTTGATATATGGTTTATTGATATACTGTCGTAATGTGATTATTGGTTATCAGATTAAGGAAAACGTACACTACTTCATAATATTTAGAGCTGTAAACAATAGGGTAAACTGAATGAATGGAATTTCCAGTTGGTTTAATAAATCGCCTCAATTAAATCCTCCGGTTTTGATTAGAGGGCTTACGACGGTTGGCCATTTTCTGTTTCAAGGGATAACCATGCACGAGAATAATTAGTGTCTCTTGCAGTTTCTGTCCGTGCGTTTCCTTCAGCCTACATTATTAAATAAAAAGTTATTAATATTTATGAAGCATTGTCACGCAACCACCCAGAATCTCTTCCGCATAAAGATTCATCCCTGTTACACGAACAACCCAGCTTTCTTCGAAATAGAAGTTTCTTACTTATTTATACTTTTTTTCTAAATTTGAACGTGCCGTGCATGTCTCGAAGTTGTGCATTAGTTTTATTAAAACGTGTGCTGCATAAACGGACGACACGAAGCTTAGACATTAGCTTAAAGTCTAAACTATGGCTTGCTTCAACAAAAACAAATTGTTGCTAAGCTTTATGTGCACTAACTTTATTCTGATTTGTTGCATAGCGTAAATCCTAGTTGCAAACTGGTAAGAAGCTTTCATTCTGAAAACTCATCCTGGATGAGCGTAGGTGGACAAACCAACATGGCTGCAATGCTATATATGTTATAGATTGCCTAATTGCATCGCAATTATGGCTTTAGAATTACTTGCTTTTAATTCCTACCTTCCACGTCTTCCTAATTAGCTTATGTTTACAAATTCGGTCAGGTGACTCTCCTGCTGGAAATTAATTTTAATGAGGTTTGCTAGTAAAGATTTCACTAGAATTCATTCGAGAACCAATGCTTGGCTCTCGAAGCTCCAGTTCTTTCTATAATTGACAAATAAAAGAAAATATATATATAAAACGGATGTCGCCAGGCTGTGAAGTGCTGGGTAAATTGTTCATCGCGCCAAATTGTGCAACGCTGAAGATTTGCTTAACTTGTTGTGATTACTTGTCTGAGCGATTGTAAGGCTAATAACCCAGTCCACACTGTGTATCCAAACGAGTTTACCAACCTTCATGAAAGCCTCCCGGGCTGGTGAACTTGTTTGTGGATGGGATATTAGAAATACATTTATCAAAAATGTAGTCATTATATGACAAAGTAAAAATGCAGCTGCACTGAAATATAACGTTGGTAAACTAAGTAAATTAATTAAAAACCTTACTAAAATGATAACTATTAAAATGATTGTTTTTGTAAATACATGCTTTGGTAGTTCTGGTGTTTACAACGTGTCGGTTTTTTAATTTAGAAATGCTGACAAACACTGTTTACATTCTGGCCATAAAATGTCTTATTTGAGTAAGTTATGCCAGTTGATCAGTTTTACGCATCTTTACTTGAATGACATATACATGTAATGTATATTTGAAAATATGCATGGGGTAATTTGATTCGAGGCATCCCAAACCAAATCGAGTTAAAATCGCCACAACTTGCATGTAAACTTCCTGCACGTGACTTCCTGTTTCATGTGTTTTAGGTAAATTTAAAACCTGATACAGCGTAGCTACCCCAATGCCAAGATCACACGCATTTGCGGAAAATATAGCCTGTATCTGATTTTAACACTGATAGAACATGTGCCACAATGTAACAAACGGAAGAAGTTCATGTTAAACATGGTCGGATATTTGCTCAACAATCAATCTGTTTCGTTCGAGTCTCGTCGACAAAATCTATTTTATCTCTGCTGGTGTGACATTGCACGAAGTTCTCTATTTTTAACAAAATAATGGTGGTAGAATTGACAATGGTTTGTACATACACTTTCCTATCCGGAGGGCCAGATATCCATTTGCTGGTTTGCCTATAACGTCTAGCAAGTATCGCCGATCAAATTTCAGATTAAATTCGCGATGGGACTGTACGCTCGCGAGGAAAATGTTAATCTAAAATCCAGATATAGAAAACACCGAACGGGCGATAGGCGTTAATCTATAGACCGATTTGCTGCTCCCATATTAGATTTTTACAAAGTCTTTCAATTTTATTCTACACTATTTCTTCCGAGCTTATGGACGGCAAGCATGATGTTAAAAGTCAAATGGTACAGTGTCGCATAAAAATACCCCAAATGCAGTTCAGTTTTCATACACGACCTCTCACGCATCGAATTAATGAATGTCAGATGTCTGGACAGTGGACGTGATTGCATAATCTTAGCTATACTGCACAGGGTGAGCATAATGGCTATTTAAACATTTGCAATTTAATAACGGGGCATTTAATTGACATCCCATATGGAAAAGAAATGCATTTTGAAATGCGTTTCAAAATATATGTAGATTGAGACATAAATGTATTTCATAATGGATTGTAAATGCATTCTAAAATGCATTTATCATGGAGCTTTTTCTGAAACACACATTTGCAATGTATTTCAAAATGCATTTGAAATGCATTTCTTTTGCATGTGGGATAAGGGAACACGTTAGGATTCATGGGATGCAGTACCTCATAACTTTTTATTTAGCACAATTCGACATGCGCGCCTCTGGTGGCAAGTAAAGCATCCATCGGAATGTCAACTCTGTCCATAGACTGTGGACATAACATGTCCCCGTCAACAGTGGTAATGGCATTGATCAATCAGGTCTGCAAATGATGGCCTTTGACATGCTGGGGGACCATGTTTGCTCAAGTTTCACCCTTTGACATTGCATTATTTTCGACCCCCTTACGCCTGGCTGAAATTCCTGGAACTTTCAGATGCTTCCGTTGAAACATTTCAAACTCTTTCACGCGTGGTCGTTTTCGGCTGACTGTTCATTCCAAACCCGGTTAAGTTCAGTGTCAGACGAGAAATTCCGACTGGAATCAGCTGACGGGAATGTCTGATTCATTCATTGCTACTATTCTGGCTATTAGCGACCCCCTAAATAATCTGGCAGCGTCCTACGGAGATGGCACATTGCGTCGCCCTGATATCACTCAACGCTAAGCAAACAGGACGCGAGCATTGTCAGCAATTTCCCACAGAAAAAAGCTGCTCATTCAGCCAACGTTTGTTATATCGCTTATTTGCTGCGCGTCTATTCAACTTTAGCACGTTACTCAACGTATCGAAATTGCATCTCTTGTTTGAGGAAGTCCTTTAGGGACGCGCGCAATTGAAGAGATTATTCTGAGGAATGTGGACCCCCATTGTCATAATCCCGTTGATCCATAAGGATTAGATTCTTTTTGACAGCATCCGATTTAGAATTAAGAGTGCTGAGTTCGTGGTTTATGCCGTTGCTGTCTCGTTACTGAAATTAATTCGAAAAAAAGCTGTTGCGTTTATGAGGAACAGAGTTTTAATGTGTTACTGCGATGCTTGCAGTGATTGCCTACCATCGGGGGCATTTTATGTCCTACTATCCTACTATCATTAGAAAAATTATTTTTTTTTAAAAAAAGCTGTTAGTTACGAGGAAAAAATTTTGGAAAAAGATAAAAAAAAACTACTAAAATTACGTGTATTTTTAACTAATTTGTTTCTGGCAATGCCAACCAGCGGCACTGGAATCGTTGGAATCCAAAATGGCATATACATATTAAACCCTCAACATAGCCACTGTTTTAAACAAAATAATTTATGTAATGAGGACAGGACTTGGATGATTACTGCAAAATATTGCAGAGAATACCAAGGAAATTCTCGTCCTGAATCAGCAGTATGAGCTAGAGACCATCCCCTGCTCAGGCTTTTAATGGAAAGTCATTTGCAGCGGGTAATAATGTAAAAATTCATTTCCTGATAGTAGAAAATCCTTTTTATGACTGAGAAAGTTTTAAAAGGTATATAAAGGGCCTCGTCCGGTTTGCCTTCGTTTTATGTTCTGCGATTGAACTGGACAGTATGCCAACACTTCCTCTGCTCACAAACAGCGTTCTAATAAATTACTAAAAGAAAAAAGGAACTTCTTTTCTTGTTTCTCTTTTCGGAATTAAAATTCCATTCTTTAGCTTCATCAAACAAAAACAATAGTTTGACAATTGAAATTGCCTTCTATCGTTAATGGTTAAGAATAGAACTTCAGTGATCTGAAAGACGAATTGTAAGGGTATCAAGTTTATTTTATTACCACATTAAATTTGCTAACTGTGGGATGTAAGCCAATATAGAATCACTGCCATAGTGGATGGTTTTAATTAAATTTCACAGAATATTGGCTACATTAGGCAACGTAAACGTAGCAGTAATTAACTTGAATACAAAATATAATTAAAGGAATCACTATATTAGATGAATTATGCTGGTTTATTCATTTACGTGCATATAAGCTTACTGTATTTATTGTCGGAACAAGAAGTGAATGATTTGGCTATTAAATTTTACACGACTCAAACGCTTTGACTAAATTATTGTTTTGATGTAGTTTGCCTGTTTGAATAGGCAAGTATCATACCTGATTGATACCTGGTTGATATTAGGTGCTATAAATGGTGTCATGTCTGGCATTATTGTAGTTATGAAAGGCAGTTGCTACATAACTTTTACAAGCCATATATGGCTTTTGAACCTGGGCGTTGGAACAAATGCTATTAAAACGTTTTTACCAAACAATTTCTAATTGCCCCAAAAATGGGTCTTTAATCCAATAAAGCCGATACTTAGCAAATCCTTAAACGCTTTTGGCCTCCTACACAAAGAGGCCTAAGGGCATTCCGCCGAGTTTACTGCCCCGAAGTTCACTCATTTTGTTCCCATTTAGTAGAAATAAATCGATCATTTTGAATCGATAAAGCTCGTTGAAAGGTTCACCTAAGGACATCGTGCAGCGGCATAAAAGGGGATTGTTTTAATCTACGATTATCCTTCGTTCGTGTTAATCTAGACGTGAAATGCAATCATAATTATCCTAAATACACGCTCCCGTACCGCAGTTAATTAATTAATTATCCCAACGGTTAATAGTTTATCGATAGTAAGGATTCGGTTGAACTTTGTGTGCCCATAAAACTATGTGGTTCATCAATATGACGCCTGGAGTATCGAGCTCTACATTCTCTCATCAAGTGAATTTCTCACGAATGCATGCTATCGGTCGGCGTCTACCATTTGTAGGTGGCGTGATTTGAATGTATAATTTATCCGATATAAAAACGACGACATTTAAATGGTTCGATGTCTATATAGTTCGGGAGCAATGACTTTCTTCGCTCGGTCGTCTAGGGCGTCTGAACAACCCGGACACATTTGTTATGTAGCAAAATAAGATTAATTATTAACGAAACGATGGCTAACTTGCATGGAATATTAAATTCATCCGTAAATATTTCATTACGTCTACAGTTTTTGGGCACACCTGCCAATCGCGCATCGCTCCAAGCAACAGTACCAGTGCACTTCCGCCATTTAGAGAAAAAGTTTAAAATGCTCTCCCACGCCATGTTTGTAAAATGCAGATTATTACTTATCTTGAAGCTAGAATTTATTTCGTGCACTGCCAAGAGAGTACGTAAAAAATTCGTTTTTGTAACTTTAGGATAGGACGAGTTTTGTAACTTAGGACTTTGTAACTTGTGATACTCCGTGACATTTTCAGTGTATAACGGTGATCGATTTTTAAGAAAGTCTCGATGAACAGTGTGGATATCATCGAGCTGTTTAATTTTATTAGCTTTCAAGAAAAGTTTGTTGGAATTTCGTCCCATAATTCTTAGTGGTTGTTGCACCAGGGATGTATCAACGTCCGGTTTCATCTTTATCAAACTGCTTTGATGCCCATTGAAAGTGATTTTTTGCAATTAAATTTTCATAATTTTGGACGGATATTATAATTTCAAATGAAACTAAATGTTTTAATTAAAAGTTTATATTGATAGTAAGTTCCTGTGCTATATAAAATTAAGACATTTCGTTTTTAGAATTGTTCAAAATTCTAGATCTCTTATATTCCCATTCAGGCGGCAGGTGCTGCCATCTATCGCTCATAAAGCAAAATAAAAAGTCAAACGAGGAATTATCGTTTTTATCAATATCATATGCATCTGCATAAATGTTTGAATGTTTACAACAACAAAAAATATTGTATATGTTGATCAGGAAAGCAGAAATTGTGGTTCGCAATTTTGTGCAGGGTGTCCCCAAAGTCGCAACGCACTTTCGGTGGGTCTTAATTAAGGGTGGTGAGAACTATACTGGTGATTTTTAATTTGGTTTTGAGGCAGGCGCCAAAATGGTCGTCAAATAAATGACGAAAAATTGGCCTTGCATAAAATGGCCAATTTCAGCACGTGCTGAAAATGATAATCTAGGGATGGGGCGAAAAAGAGGGGGGTCTAATTGGCATAACAATGCCAGAGGGTTTCCACATAACTGCGAGACATCTGTTCAAATGTTAATCGGCCTTATATAGCACGTGCTAGCACTCCTTTATTAGGGGATATCCCCCCCCATAAGAGGCGGGGGGCACTTCAAGGTGGTTTTCGGTGGCGCGTATTGAAAGGTGGTCATGGATGGAGGGTCGCAGGGAGAGGGGCAGGTGATGTACAGCCGTTCGAATAATGGACCATTTGTTTGGGCTGGGAGCGGTGCTACCAGGCCACAGACTGCGCTGCCGAGCAGATGATGTTTAAAAAAAGCGCGAAACGTTTAAGACCTTTGACCCTGGATCAGCTCGTTTGCCCCTTAGCCTCGCTTTCCTGTGGCGCACCGGAGCAATGACTGATTGCTCGCCTACAAGGGCGCGATGGTCCGTTGCACCAAACCTTCTTATTGGTTTGTAATAAATAGGCTATTTACATGTAGATGCTTTGTCTGCGATTGCAGTAGTGGGAACTGAAGAGAATAACGGATATGGAATTTTTTGCGCCGCCATTTTGAGGTTGCTTTTTTGGGCTCTGATGGACAGGATTATAAACTCGAAACTTTATCTTTATTAAAGATGCAACTTAATCAAATAAGATAACAGCTGCAATTTCGAAAAGAACAACTGTTTTTAAACTTTTTAAAAGTTTAAATATTAGCTCAACCTAAGGCTGGTTGATTGATTTGCGGCACAACCAGGTGGTCAAATTAAAAATCTCAACTACACCTGGTGGTGGACAAAAACTTGTCAATCTTGTAATTTATCGAAAGTTTCCGGTGGTCGTTTACTCATATCTGTCAATTCAGTCTTATGAGCAGTTGGGACACCCTGTACTGTGGGAACTTAAATTTCTATGTTTGTGATGCTCCCTGACACCCGTTAATTTCTTTGGTCGTGCAATTCCCATGAAATTATTGCCAGCAAAAACCCTGTAGGTTTTGGCCCGAGGCAAGCTGGTCGACTGTTTTATCCTATGGGAACCAGAATTACCTCCTCATAAATAATAATTTGCATTGAATATGCAGTTCACAGCCCCGAGCCCTTCAAGGCCGAAGTAACAACTTTACGCCATCTTGGATTTCATTGATGTTTTTTTTACTATGCACCCAGGGCAAATGGCCTGACTAACCTTTTTATTCCCATTTTGTATTTTCAGTGAAGGGATATTCACTTGCCCAGAAGACAACCTGCCATTGGATTATGCGAAGGTAAGAACGCTGCTCTGCATCTAAGAAACTTTTTAGCAAGTAATGCGTGTAAACCTTTGTGCATGCCTTGACTCCAGTAACTGGATTTGAGAATCTGCATGTGGTTTTTTGAAGGCACCTCCAAACAGGTAGTGTAAGTTGCAAATGGCATTTAAACCTGTGGCATTTTATGGAGCAGAGGATTCTGGGTGTTTTGCGACACGCCGCCACCTGGTGGCCAGCCATGGAAACTCGCATCTCTAGTGACGCGACGTCTGGGGAGGGCTTGAATTGAGGTGGTTTAGCTGGCGTGTAAACGGATTCAGTCCAGGGTATGACAGTTTTGAATGTTTGAAACAAGCTTCGGCAGGTGACAGCCGTTGAGCATACTCGATGGTATGCGGATGATAAGTTCTTTGTGGGGCTCAAGTTTTTTCATCCACCCCTCACATTTTCCCTCCTGACATATTGTGCAACTGTCATTTGGCGCGCATCTTAATCCGGTGTCTAGTGTAGAGAAGGAATGCGGAGTGTATATGACCCCCCGCCATTGTTGTTTGAATGGCAATTGAGGATGGACAGTGGCTGGGACAGACCTATTATTGTCGGATGCTTCGAACTGTAATATGGCGCCCGTGGTGCATTCAATGGGCTGCACGTGCGACACAACTGTCCGTTGTTGTTCTCTCAGCCGCGACAGCGCCACCTGACAGTTGTGTCAACCCCCTCCCCATCGAATTCCACAGGAGGTTCCCAGACCACGATGATCGGTTCAGTTCGGTTGCACGTTAGGGCACTCTCTGATAAACCGATTTTCGTTGTTTTTTGTTGTTGTCAAACACAAAAAGCGAAAATGTGTGCATCCCATCAAGGAGTCACTTAAAGTCACTAACAAGTTGACGCCTGCACTTCGGCACGTAAATCAAAAGTACACCAAGTTCAGTGAACTGTTTTCTCGCTGATGTTTTGAACACTTTTTCTGCTCCAAATACAGTTAGTGCGTGTATCTCGATTGCTTGTGCAGTGTGTCTAACGGTCGTTAAAAGCATTCGAGTCACTGACTGATGCTTGGGTAATTGACGTCCTAGAAAATGCATTCAATGTCTCCAGCATGATGGAGTGATGGATGTTTCCAATCCAATGTGAACAACTTCCAGTCTCGAATAAGGAAACTGCATGGACGAGTTATAGTAGAAATACGAACTGATGGAACTGAAGGACAGCCAATCAGAGAGGTATCGCTTATCGATTAGGGATTCCTGG
>JAQFYZ010004663.1:0-10683 GCA_034695085.1 Cylindroiulus punctatus | reverse complement strand
CCATGACAAAGGGCACTGTTGGCGTCATGGCTGCTGAGCCATGGAAGCCCATTGGAGGAATCCCCTTAGCCAATGGGAAAGGCCATCGTTTTGGATGGTCAGGCAAGTTTGGTGAGTCGACCATCTTGCCAAAACATCCTTCACTTTGTTCCTGGCTGCTGTGGAGAGTGGGTGCTGTGGAGTGTGTCTCCACATTTCGTGTATCCGGTTAATTATGGATCTTGTTCATTTTGTTCTGGTGAACGAAATACATGGCTTTGTGTTAGCTATTCTTCAGCAAAGGATCTTTGGCCTTTCCTTCTTATGTTTTTGGTAATAAACATGAAGGCCAAATTTGGAATTCATTGAGTTTTCTTTATGGGCAGAAACTGATTTTTGCATGGCGCCATAAAGAGCAAAATTTCAGCTAAACTGGCAGATTGCTAAAGCTCTACAACAAGGATCTTGGAACTCTGAAGACAGGGGTAAGTCATCAACATTATGTTAATTGTTAGGAAAGCTTTTCCTCCCATGTGTTCTCGTATATTGCAAGTATGCTCATTGTGTATGTCCATGTTTTCATAGTAAAGTCTTTGTCTAGCAGATTCGGTTAGCAGGCCAAATCTTTGTTGTATACAGTCGCCTGGCAGGTCTCTTACCTGCTGGGAAGTAGAGGCTGTGATAAGGTGTATTAGCTGGTTGCCTCTTTAGAAACAAAAGTGTAGTCCCTTAAGTTTCGAAGAGGACCAACAGCTTGCTTGTGTGTCTAACCCTAGTTTACATGTGGCGCCAAAATCCAAGCCAAAAGTGGTAGGATTTAGCTTAGGAAAATTTTTCGTTTGGGCACAAGTCCCATTAACGCACCGGAAGCTGTGTTAACAAACCAATTTTTGTTGCTAACTGCAAGTTGAGACCTTGTCTCCTTGTTTTTAAAACACTAACTCCTAGGATATCAATGTTGCACCTAGTCATTTCACGTTTTAACTTGTCCAATTTCCCCATGGATGTTCCAAGTGCTAATCTTCCAAGTCGTTGTACAGCACAGACTGCTCTTTTCATCCAGACTAATCTCGGCTGTTGGTCTTCCCAAAGGCTTTGATCCAGCAGTGTCATGCCTTTCCAGATTACTTGGAGCAGCCAGTTGCTCTTCCCCAGTAGTGTGTAGGATTCCATTCAGCCTGGAGGTTCCACTAATGGTATTCATATCTGAATTTCTTTAGAGTGTTGTTATCATGAAGTCTTCTAGTGAAGGTTTTACAGGGTAGTTCACCATTGCTTTCCCAAACCCTCCCCATTTACCAGGGCATTGGACCGGCATACAGCTGTCGAGACATCTATATTGCAGGGTTAATTTCTTTTTACACAGCTACAAATAAGCACGAATTATACACAACACGTTTCGTTCACGTGCTATGGACTCATCAGGTAAATAAAAACGTATACAAAACGTTCAAAGTGCAACTGAAAACGTCATGGTTACAGTGGCGCTCATTTCAGACGACCCAGGAGGATTTGTGTTGTTAATATTAGGGGAACTCACGCTCTCTAGGATCTAACGCATCAGAGTAGGTTCTCCCAAGAACATACACACGAGGTTTTCCCGTGGCTTCACTGCAAATCCTGGCCTTATTTACCAGGGCTAAGAACCGAAAATTTTCCTGAGTACTCCAGGACACTTAAGTCGTACATACTCATGAAGAAATGCACATGGGCTGGTGCAGTGTGTTGATGCAAGTTAATGTTAACTTTATCAAGCCTAGGCCAAGAAGGAAATCTCGACTTCAGAGGCCTAGTTCTTCAAGCACAAGACAAGCAAACACTCCTCTGGCATCGTGGGATCCAGTCTGTCAAGAGGACAGACTGTGGACCAGCCCATATGGAAAATAATATGTACATAATATATTGATAATATATTTGCATATATCTAAAATATACTTAACATATATGATGCAAAACATGTTATATTTATAATATATAAAAATATCTTCTACAAATATATAATGTGGCAATGCATATGCATAATATATTTTAGGAATATACATTTCATATACTCTTAAGTTACAAAACACATTATATTTATAATATATTTCCTGCATATACATTTTATATACGTTTATATATCTGGGAAATATATACTGTGCATAAACACTTAATTACTGTTGCTAACTTTAATATTCAATCAGCAAAACATGATCAAGCAGGTGGTCATTCGGTTAACATCTCTACCTGCTGTCTGAGAGACCTGGGTTCGCTTCCCAGGTCGGCTGTCTGGACTGCAGTTTTTGTGGTTATCCATAATCTCTACAGGACTAATTATCGGTAGAGCTACCCTCCAAAATCAGACACAACCATCCTTTTCCCTACTAATTTGCTATTACACCTAATCAGTTAACCATAGTGCCTATGATGGATACCTTTTTTCCATTAATGAAAGAATAAATTTTGTGTATATTATATAGATAGTTATAGAACATTAACTATATATTTCAGGTATTTATTCTATATATATTATTATATATTTTACATATGAAATTTTATGTATTCAGGCATTTATTCTATATATATTACATATATAATTGTATGTATTTAAGTATTTATTCTGTATATATATATATATATATTATATTTTACCTATATAATTTTATATATATGTATACGATACTCCAAGTGTATGCTCCCACTTCTGAGAAAAGCATTGAAGAAATTGGTCAATTCTATGTGGATCTGCAGGATGCCCTAAACCAGGCACACAAAGATGACATCAAATACATCATTGGGGACCTTAATGCCAAAGTGGGAGAAGGCGAAGATGCAGGAGCTGTAGGGAAATTTGGGCTGGGAGAGCACAACGAATCTGGCGACCTTCTAGTAAACTTCTGTCAAGAGAACCACCTCAGGATCAGCAACACCTACTTCATGCAACCCAAACGGCGCTTATACACTTGGTCTCACCCAGATGGACAGCACCGCAACCAAATCGACTATGTGCTTTGCCAGAACCACTGGACAAGTTCTGTCTCCTTGGTAAAGACATTACCAGGGGCTGACTGTGGAATTGATCACAAACTGTTAGTGGCCAATCTGCGACTCAAGCTTTCTAAGGTTTAACGACGCACCTCCCAGAAAAAATTTGACATTGACAGAATCCCAACTGCATATTCCGTGGAAGGGAAAAATAGATTCTCTGCACTTGCTCTTGAGGAAATGGGACCTGATGACTTATGGAAGGACATCAGCAATATTCTATCTGCGACTGCAAAGAACCATGTTCCCCATAAGAAGCAAAAATCAACTAACCGCTGGTTGTCAGAGAACACTGTGCATATTGCAGACAAAAGGAGGAAAGCCAAGGTGGAAGGGAACAAGGATGAAGTAAGGCGTCTTAATGCTGTGTTTCAGCGAGAAGCCAGGAAAGACCAGACCATTCATTGAGAAGCTCTCTGCCAAGAACTAGAAGAGGAACATAGAATTGGTCACACCAGAGGCATTTATTCACAGGCGAAACGAGTAAGGACACCTTTCTGCACTAGATCAGGGACTGTTCGTAGTCAAGATGGACAGGTACTGACCAGCCAACAAGAAATCAGGGAGAGATGGCGACAGTACACAGAAGACCTATATGCCAGCACCAATGGTCCCGTTAATACCACTGAAGATGGTCTCATTGAACAGGAACCTAACCTAACCTAACCTAACCTAACCTAACCTAACCTAACCTAACCTAACCTAACCGTAAAGCTCCAGGACCGGATGGCTTACCAACAGAACTCCTCAAAGCAGTACCACTGAAAGTATTTACTGCTCTGTGCCAGAAGATCTGGTAAACATGCAAGTGGCCTGAGGATTGGACACGGTCATTGTTTGTCCCAATTCCAAAGAAAGGAGATGCGCGTGATTGCTCTAACTACCGCACCATTGCTCTAATATCACACGCAAGTAAGGTCTTGCTAAAGATCATCCAACGTCGTATACAAGGAATCATGGAACGGGAGCTGCCGGAAGCCCAGGCTGGATTTCGGAAAGGTAGAGCCACCAGAGACCACATTGCAAATATGCGCAGGATTATGGAAAAAGCTCGGGAGTATCAGAAGGATGTCTACTTGTGTTTCATCGACTACAGTAAGGCTTTTGACTGCATTGACCATGACAAGCTGTGGAGTGCCCTGCAGGAATTTGGTATTCCAACTCACCTGATAAGGCTCATTCGATCATTGTACACCAATCAAGAGGAAGCTGTACGGACTATTTATGGTGACACCGAGTGGTTCAATATTGGTAAAGGCGTGAGACAGGGCTGTATCCTCTTCCCTTTTCTGTTTAATCTCTATACTAAGAAATTATCTTCAGAAGGGCGGAGCTTGACAAGTCGGATATCGGAGTGAAAATTGGTGGACGCACTATAAACAACCTTCGCTATGCAGATGATACAATTTAAATGGCAGAAAGTGGCAAAGACCTACACCACCTTATCATCAAAATCAAAGAAGAAAGTGAACTGCTGGGACTACACTTCAACATCGGCAAGACAAAGGTCATCACAACAGCTGAGACTGGCACAGCTAACTTCAAGATCGATAATGCCGAAATCGAGTCAGTCCAGGATTTCATTTTTCTCGGATCCACAATATCCCATACCTGCAAGTCCACCAAGGAAATCAAGCAGAGAATAGCACTGGGCCGCAATGCAATGACAAAACTCTGGAAGTGCAAGAGTATTAGCCTTGCCACCAAGTGCAGACTCGTCAGGGCCATAGTATTCCCCATAGCTACATATGGGTGTGAAAGTTGGACTATGAGGAAAGCGACAGGAAAACGGTGGATTCTTTTGAAATGCAAATTTTCCTATTACATGAACGCCCCCGGCCTTCTTGGTTACAGGGGCCTCTGTCGTCAAGGCCCCACACTAAGGCAGGGTCTATAGGACCCTGGTCACGGCCCCTGATGCACACCTGTGCCCAGGGGCTCTCAGGGCCCAAGAATATCCAATTTTGGCGGCCATTTCTCATTAAGCCTATCCTGCAAATCTGGACTTCCGCCACTAGCTTCTGAACCCAAAGTCCCACCGACTTCAAATCAACTTCAGAATGTCAGCGAAAGTTAGGACGATATTTGGATGCCATTGGCATCGTCCTACGACCCGTGGTTCCCTCGGAAATTTGCGGAAACCGCCATGCGCCTTAAAACACAAAATTCACAAATCTCGCGGAAGTTCATAACAATATCCTGGACGAACCTACAATGCCCAATCGATGGTTCTGGGCTAAATCCAAGCAGGACATCTCCTCTGTCCATCAGAGTTGGTTTCAGCCCCAAGGCATCACAGGAATCGCAGGGGCCATGGGGGGACCGAGGCATGGTCGGACCCGGTTTCCCATGTAAACAAACACAAGTGTCTCGTGGGCAAAACAACACTCAGGGGTGCGAGGGAAAGTTGTCCAAATCAGTGTATCCAGGTGTGGTGTCCCTTGCCAACCTGTCTAGAAGGGTGTAAGGGCCAAGTAGCGTCGTTGGCCTCCAGCAAACGCATCTGACAGCCATTATTAGTGCTGGTTACGTCCTTTTCAACAATTTGCTACATAATGGCGCCTTCATTTTGGCCAGTTATGGTCCTATTTTGCCATTTAAATCACTCCTGTAAAAATTGAATGCAAAAATTAAAGTTATCAAAACTCACCATGTTAACTGGTCTGTAATAAACGATTAATTCCATGAATTCCTTGTTAAACAGTAACAAACAAGCACAAATTATCCACGAAGCGTTTCGTCAACGTGCTATTGACTTATCAGGTAGATTTTAAACGCACAAAAAACGTCCAAAGTGCCATTGAAAACGTCATGTTTTAGTGGCGCCTTTTCGGGCGGCCCAGGAGGATTTGCTTTTTAATCTCGCCTTCATCTTGGCCACATACGGTCCTATTTTGCCATTTAAATCACTCGTGTATATATTTAATGCAAAAAATAAATATATCAAAACTCACCAACTTAACTGGTCTCTAATAAACGATTATTTCCATCAATTGCTTTTTACTCAATCACAAATAAGCACGAATTATCCACGACGCATTGCATCCACGTGCTATGGAAGTAAATTATTATCCACTTGATAAGTCCATAGCACGTGGACGAAACCCATCGTGGATAATTCGTGCTTATATGTGACTGTGTAAAAAGAAATTAATGGAATTAATCGTTTGTATACACATTGAGTGAACTGACAAAACTAGATACAATGAAAGCACTGTAATCACTCAAAATCCGTTTTTGTTAATCACTAAAACCAGCAAAATAAGATTTAAGTCATTTGCTGTCCACCTTAATACTCTCAAAGAAGCTGTACAGATTTACTACTTACAATGAAAACACAATAAACACTTAAAATCAATTTCTATTAATCAACAAAGTCAGCAAAATAACATATGTGTCATTGACAGGCCACCATTCTACATACACACAGGGTGTACTGAATAAAATAAATTAAATGTAAACACTGTAATCACTAAAATGCCATTTCTGTTAATCACTTAAATCAGCATAATAAGATTTGTGTCATTTGCTGTCCACCTTTCTACATACACATAAGGTGTACAGAAAAAAACTACATACAATGAAAACACTGTAATTACTGAAATTCCATTTCTGTTAATCACTAAAGTAAGCAAAATAAGATTTAAGTCATTTGTATCTGCCATTCTACATACATACAGGATGTACTGAAAAAACCACATACAATAAAAACACTGTAATCACTGAAATTATAATTCCGTTAATCACTGAATTCAGCAAAATAAGATTTAAGTAATTTGCTATCCACCATTCTACATAAACACACAATAATTTCATTCTATTCATCGTTTTTGGTGGCTGGGGTGGCAGAATTGTAAATAAAATCATTCACAGCCAGTAAAATTTGTAACGGTACGACGTTTCGCAGAGTGAACTGCTTCTTCAGGTGCTCTCCTTAATGTTTTAAAATAACAATATAACTACATTAATAAGTGATCGTGCACGTGAGTGCACCCACAGTGTGAACCATAGACATGATGAGGAATGAGACATAAAGCCCACTGCAATTGATAAGATGCATAGAAAGAAAGCACGGTGCAAACATATATACTAAACAACATTACAAAGATGTGTTTAAATTAATGGTTGGTGTGCAAATAACTAGTTGAATGAGAAAAATGCGAGCCTATGCCTGAGAATAACAAGTTACAGAAATGCTGAACGCGTTTTTTAATTACTAAGTTAAGGTAAAATACCAATGCAGCTAGAAACTACCTGTACCATAAATCAAAACTACGACCTCAAAGATACCAACTAAGCCTAGTTATCGAAGCCCATTCTTTTCCAGGGGGGCAGAGTTAGAATCAACACAATATAATGAGAACAGGTAACACAAGGTAATTTATATTCACAGCTTTCAGAATGTTTGTTGTATGCTGTTTTCATTATATTATTTCATTATATCAAGAGCCACCAAAAAGCTCTTGACAAGTCGTTTCGTCTGACCATCGATCAACACCGATTGTGCTTCGTGGACCCGTTCCTGTCTTCACTGCCAGCGCTTTAAGGTGAACTGCCATACTTCTTCGGCACTTGGTTCATTCCCTCTGTGGGTCCGTTACCTCCGTCGCAGGGGTTCACTTATGCACTGACCTGCATCGACCGGTTCACACGATGGCCCGAGGTCTTCCCTATCACCGACATCACTGCCGACACAGTGGCCCGAGCATTTCTCTCTGGTTGGATAGCCCGATTTGGTTTTCCTGCTCGGATTACAACTGACCAAGTCCGTCAGTTCGAGTCAGCGCTCTTTCAGTCACTGTCGGCTGTACTTGGTGCCAAGAGGATCCGGGAGCCTCCTTACCATCCAGCAGCCAACGGTTTGGTGGAGCGTTTCCCCCGCCAGCTGAAGGCTGCCATCAAGGGCCACGCCACCGAAAAGTGGGTCGACGTGCTACCGCTCATTCTCCTCAGAATCAGGACTGCCATTAAAGAAGACCTTCAAGCTTTAACCGCTAAGCTAGTGTACGGGACAAGACTTCACCTCCCTGGCGAGTTCCTTTTCACCTGATTTCACTGTAGCTGATGTCGTGGGTCAGTTGCGCAAGTCTATGCAGCAACACCGTCCCGTGCCAACCGCAGATCATTGCCGTTCTTCTGTGTTCGTGCCTGAAGCTCTCAACTCAGTCAGTCACGTGTTTGTTCGCCACGATGCCATCCGGTGTCCCCTGCAGGCACCATACGACAGGCCATTTCCTGTTGTTGCATGCAGTGACAAGGCTTACACGTTGCTGATTCGTAGAGAGCAATCCACGATCAGAATTGACCAGTTGAAGCCTGCTTTCCTGCTGCCTGATGTTCCTCCAGCGTCAACGAGTGCTATATTACCTGTGGTTCCTGTCCATCCTGTTCTTCTTGCATTGCCCAAGCCAGAGGTTCCTGCCACTGCGACGCCGAGTACTGCCATTCCTGCCACTGCGATGCCGAGCCAAGCCGTTAATGCCATGGTGATGCCAAGCATAACTGTTCCCGCCCCCTAGCTGCCTGTTCCTGTGCTGCCTGCTCCAGTGACAATATCCCGGTCTGGTTGTCGAGTACGGATTACCGTACCACACCAAGCCCAATTACAATGTCGTTATCACTGATGACAGAGTGGTGTGGTGACCCACACACGTAGAGGGTCGCCTCCTGGTGACCCACGCAGTGGCGTAACAAAGTTTTTGCGGGCCATCTTGCAAGCCACTGATAGTAGGCCCTCAGGCAGTGGTGGATTTAGGATTCTGTGAAGGACCGGTACGGAAAGCAAGTGCCCCTTCCATAGTGACATAACATGGATGTTGGGTATAGGAGGGGTGATCGGGCGACAGGCCCACCAGGGGGTTTTGGGGGGTATGGAATACCCACCAAAGGGGGTTTTGGGGGGTATGGAATACCCACCAAAGGAGTGAGAAGCAAGATAATGAGTTTTGAGGCACTCTAGATGCGATAGCTTAGTGGGTTTTTTCAATGCTAATACTAAAAATAAGCTTAAGAAATCATGGAAAACCTCTAGAACTGAGAAGTGATTGTATAAAAGGGTCGAATGCCATGGTCAGAAGCTGACTAAAGATCACCAACATGAAAAGTGAAATAAAATATGGTATCCTAAAGGTACAGGTGTATTACTTACAATAAAAACACTCAAAATACATTTCTATTAATCACTGAAATCAGCAAAATAAGATTTAAGTCATTTGCTGTTCACCTTAATACTCTCAAAGAAGTTTTACAGGTTTACTACTAACAATGAAAACAGTAAAAACACTCAAATTTCATTTCTATTAATCACTAAAGTCAGCAAATAACATTTAAGACTTTTGCTATCCACCATTCTACATAAACATATAGTGTACTAAAAGAACTGCATACAATAAGAATGCTAATCACTAAAAATCCATTTCAGTTAATCACTTAAGTCAGCAAAATATAATTAAAGTCATTTGCTATCTACCATTCTACACACACACCAGATGTACCAAAAAAACTACTTAAAATAAAAACACTGTAATCCCTTAAATTATAATTCTGTTAATCACTGAAGTCAGCAAAATAAGATTTAAGTCATTTGATATACACCATTCCACATAAACACAGGGTGTATTTAAAAAAATACATACGATGAAAACACTGTAATCACTGAAATGCCATTTCTGTTAATCACTGAAATCAGCAAAATTAGATCTAAGACATTTGCTGTCCACCATAATACTCTCAAAGAAGTTGTACAGATTTACTACTAATAATGAAAACACTAAAACGCTTAAAATCCTTTTCTATTAATCACTGAAGTCAGCAAAATAAGATTTAAGTCATTTGCTGTCCACCATTCTACATACACATAGAGTAATAATAATAAAGAATTTCGATCATGCCTGCCTTGGCATAAGCCATGCAGGCAGAGTAAAGTAGAGGCAGCACAACTGTATATAAACCGACTGATTTATTCGGAGCACAAAACGAGTGATTTAACATAGCAATATGCCCTGCTTATATACAGGCTCTAAACAATAGACCTGGTCTAATATGGCAGACAGCCAAAATATCAGAATATCAGTCTAGGCAATCTGGTGACTGACATTAACATAATTGCGTAAGTGGACAATTAACATAACTTCCAAATGAATGCTGTGTCATTGGAATTCAGGCAGGGCAATCATAGTTGACCCCTGGACAGAGGGCAGGCGCTTCCTGCCAACACCCCTTCTCGGCTGCATCTTTGTACGGCATCAGACGACCAAGCCAATGAGGTCTGCCCATCTGCGGAATCTGTCCTTGCATCATACCACCTGCTGGAAGCCGCAGCTTAGGGTAACTGGTATTGGCAAGGTACTGTAGAATACACATCGCTGAATTCCAGTCACTTGTAGAAGGCTGCTCAACACTGCGACATAGGATCCCGACTGCTAAGGCAATGTCTGGTCATGATACGTTGGCCAGATACATCAATGAGCCAACCACTCTGCGATACTTTGTGTTGTCTTGAAAGAGTGGACTCTGTGCCGCTGCCTTAGATCGAAGATGTCCTACTTCCATTGGTATATGCTTGGGTTTTGCTTGAAGACAGCCATATGTCTCCAACAGTGCCGTGATTTTGTCATGCTGGTGCAGGAGAAACGATCCATCGGCCTCCCGTTCGATTGTGATACCCAGGTAATGGTGTAC
>JAQFYZ010004662.1:0-10683 GCA_034695085.1 Cylindroiulus punctatus | reverse complement strand
ATATTTGCATCTGCATTTGATGGAACCTGATAATTCTAAAGAATTAATTACAAGTTAGTTGATACAAAATTTTGCTGTTAATGTTCCCACTTTGTCTAATAATCTGAAACAGAATGTTTCCTGATTGCAGTAAACACCAAGTACATCCCCCCCTCCCCCTTTGTAACACATGTAACCAATGATCAATGATCCCCCCCCCCCCCCTTAGCTGATGATGTAATTTATGTATGCTCCCTGAGATATGTCATTGATATGTACTGGGATACATGTACATGTATATACTAGTCCAAGCCAAAACAACTATTGCCAGGTAACTGCTATATGATTAAATGCCATCAATTGACCAGCTTCGGTCATTTTTATCATTTTATTTGAAATTGCACAACGTGAAATCCTTCAGGTGCTAAACGTTCAAAATTTACATTACGCTTTGTGGCGTGAGCACACCGCCAGCTTAAGTTTTCAGAAATATCGCCTGTGGCGTTTTGTAAAAAATTACGCTGACCCCCACATGGTCGCCCTCTATCTTCAGCAGTAGGGGTGAATATTTCCTGGTTATGCACTCATCCAGCAGTGCACTGTCAATGTGACAATCCGTGGTGATGGTGTACAAGGATCTGCATGATAGAAACAGTGTACTGCTGCATGGTTGACTTGTGGAAGGGACGGTGTTAACACGTGCTGTATCAGACCAGACAGTAGTGGCAACCTAATACACTGTATACGCGTGTCATGCTATTTCTTCTGTTGAGAAACTTTTTGACCCGGCTCTGATTATGCCGAGAAATTGTAAAAGATTTGTTCAGAATTCAATGAAGTTAGTCAGCTCCTAGTCGGCTGCCAAGGTCTCTTGTAAAACTTGATATTCTAAAGTGAATTGTTTGATCTCTTCAGATCTCTCCGAATAGGTATCACAATTTCTTTGGACTACTGGTGGTCCATTAGTAGCTTGACAGAGGTAAGCGGCTTTGGATTATACTCGTAGGGAGATTATTTTTGTTATTCCAGGATATATGCCTTATTTGCATAATTTATCATTTACAAGGACTCGCCTGGATATCCCGAAATCAGTCACAAATGTCACGTGAGGGCCGCGGAAAGAATATTGGCTGGGTGTCTTGCAAATGGAGGGCTTTATGTGAAATTAGGTCAGGGATTGGTTTCCTTCAATCAACTTTTACCTGATGAATATACACAAACTTTGTCATGTTTACATGATAAGGCCTTACCACGAAAGTTGAATGAGGTAAGGTCACCTGCATGTTATTTTTAGATCTTATTACACCTGGCTTCTAGGTTTTAATTTCTTTTGGACTAAAATCCAAAATAGATCAATAATTAGGTGAAAGATTTATTTCAAGAAGATTTTGGGAAGTCACCTGATGAATTGTTTGCAAAGTTTGATGAGGAACCCATTGCTGCAGGAAGTCTAGCCCAAGTTCATAAGGCAACAACTCTAGAAGGACAGGAAGTGGCAGTAAAGGTCAGTTGTGAAGGGTGCTATAGTTGTGATCTTCTTTGGAGTATGCTTTTTGAGAGACAGCAAAAGTAACAAAATTCTTTTGTTGTTATCCCTGTCAGATTCAGTATATTGATCTCCAGGATAGATATGCTGGTGACATATGGACAATAAAATTATTGCTAGAGATTGTGACATGGATTCACCCAGATTTTGGTTTCAAATGGATGTTTGATGCAAGTACTGCATATATTTTGAAGCCTTTGGCTTCCTAGCAAGATTTTTAATATGCTTTAATCATTTCTCTAGGACTTAAGAGAGACGTTGATGCAGGAATTGGACTTCTTAAATGAAGGGAAAAATTCGGAAAAATGTGCTAAAGATTTAAAACACCTGTCCTTCATTTATGTACCCAAAGTATACTGGAGCTATTGCACTAAGGTCAGTTAAGAAGTCAATGAGGTCATTGTTTTCAAAAATCTAGAGCATACTTCTTTCACCAATTTGTTCATCCTAAATAACATTGCTGGTTGTCTCTTATAATTAGAGAGTGTTAACAGCGGAGTATATAGATGGGTGCAAAATCAGTGATGCAAATGCCATTCGTGCTGAAGGATTATCTCTTAAAGACGTTGGTTTTAATGTTTTAATATTGCAATAAACATCTGGCAAGAAATGCTAAAATTATATAGAATGTATGTTACTAGGTTGATGAAAAACTGGTACGAGCATTTGGAGAACAAATCTTTCATACTGGATTTGTGCATGCTGACCCGCATCCTGGAAACAGTAAATATATAATATATAACCTGAAAATAAACTACATTTTCCTGTGATTCATTCATTTACAAAATTGCATTAATTATTTCTCAAATTCAAAGTTTTAGTAAGAAAAGCGAGAAATGGTAAATCACAGCTAGTTTTATTGGATCATGGACTGTACCAATATTTGCCATCCCAAGTCCGCAAGTCACTTTGCTATTTTTGGAAAGCTGTCATCCTGGACGATATCAGAAATATGGAAAAGTATACCAGGATGCTAAATGTCCAAAGTGAGTTCATGGACATACGAAGTTTTTGTATGTAAAAATATTTTCTGCAGTATTTCAATAACAGCCATTGGTAGAACTTTCATTTGTAATGTCTCTGTTCCTGTTCAGGGTAACAGTGTTTTTTGACAATATTTAATTCTCTGATTTCTCTTAAGATTACAGATTGCTTGCAGAAATTCTTCTACAACGCCCACTTGTGAGGCCGAACTTTTTTCTTCCGAATAAGTTGACAGAAAACGATTTCAATTATATTAAAGAGCAAGTCCAGAAGCACTTCGACTTAATTATGGATGCGATTCGAAACATGCCTAAACCTTTACTACTTGTACTTAGGTGAATCCATCTTTTAATTTCAGTTTATTATTGTGCAAAAACAATTAACAGTTTTTTTCTAAATATTTTTAGGAATCTCAACATTGTCAGATCAATTACACATGACCACAATCATCCTGTTGATCGCCATGTCATAATGGGCCATATAGCTACAAGGGGAGTATTTATTGACCCTAGATCAGGTTTCATTGGTCATGTGAAAGGTGGATTTCAACAATGTATCTTCGACTTCAAACTCAGGTTATTCATTTTTGCAACTCTGCAGTAGATTTTATCTATACTTTGAAATTGTAAAAGCTCAGTTGATGATGTTGTAAGTGCAGATATCAATGTAATTCATTTCATTTCAAAACAAAATCATGTCGTTTCAGTGTATAGGTTTTCTTTTAAAGTTTGTATCAGTTATACTTATGCGATGTTAATATTTGCTTTCAGATTTATCTCGTTTAAAATGTGGTGCCTGCGATCATTCTTGAATCTGCTGGTGTACCTTGGAAAAGCTCCAGATATGATTGAATATACTAGCCAGTTACAATGACAAGTATGCCATTTCAGCGTTAATTTATTGCATTGAGTATGTTATGTTTTCAGCAGTATCTTGTCCTTGTGCGATTGACTGTTGGTATGTTGCAGGCATTCTCGGTAAGGTGTATTAAAGCACTGAAATTAGTTACTAACAAATTTGAATCATCTGTTATTGCTAACTGTGTTTACAATTTCTTTATTTTTATTTACTGCAACACTGCATAAATTCGCTCAAGAGTATATGGTATAAACTAAATTTAATCCATACGATGTTGTGAAATTACGAAAATTGCCCATTTAATTTTGCCGCTGTTCCTGACGTCATTCAAAGTAAGTCCACGCTCTCTAGCGCCTCAACGTTAAATTTATTTTCTGAAAGTTTTTCACTGCCCTGCCAGCAGATGGCAGTTTTATAGTAGGCCCCGCCCCTTTTCCTATTTAAATTTACGATCGTGTCTGCAGGATTCATGACCCTGGATGATTTCAAGTGCTTTTATTATACAGTTGCAGTAACTTTGGAGGTTGTCACTAGGTAAGTACATGTACTTGGTTATACAGTAGAGATGCTGGCTCAGGATAATCTGAACGTCATGTGATGCCAGTTTATTGTTGCTGTTAGTTTGTTCTTCCACGCGCATAATAGACTATTTTTTGCGTTTCACGTACGTATCATGTTTGATAAACGTGTTCAGAGTACAAAGTTTGGTTACAGAGTAGGAAATAATCCTTGAATGCTGGCCAAAATATGGCATGGTATCAGCAAAATCAAAGGTCAGATACTTCAAGCGTTCATAAATGACATTTGAATTGTATAGGACCAGAGCAGAATTTTGACAGCGACAACTTCGGAAGAGCTTCCATACATAGTTTCAAAATGACTGAAGAGCATGCAAAATACTTCCCGGTCAAGAAAACTCCGATGCTTCCACCAGGTACTTTCAAAAACAAGGTGGCATTTGTCACAGGAGGAGGCACTGGGTTGGGCAGGGGCATGGCCTTTCTCTTGGCCACTCTTGGAGCGAATATTGCAATTGTTAGCAGGTAAAAGGTGAAAACGGTTCTTGCTAAAAATTGCCCAATGTATTTTGGCTCATGCAAAATGTTTTTTTTAAAAAAAAACTGTAATTTAGAAAATTGGAAGTGTTGCAGAAGACAGCCAGTGAAATTTCTTCAAAAACTGGAAGCAAGGTAAAAAGGTTTAAAATTTATGTTGTGCATTTGGTGACCACCGGTGGTAATTGCTGAATAAATTGGGTTGATGGAGTAGGCTACACCCGTCTGCCACACAGCATCTCATTGTTGAATGCAGGGTGATAACTGTCATGAATAACAACCAAATATTCACTTCTTTATAATTGGCTATACCGTTGAATTTTAAAAGATTTTGACAAATTTCAGTTAAAAAGTGGGGTAATTAAATGTTACGTATAATGTAGGTTACCTGAACTTCATCCTTATCAGGTTATTCCTCTGCAAATGGACGTTCGGGACCCAGCAGCCATTAAAAGTGCTGTTGACAAATGTGTGGAGGTTTTGGGCCTCCCGGACATTGTGATAAACAATGCAGCGGGCAACTTTATTGCTCCTGCGGAAAGATTATCGCCAAATGCATGGAGAACCATTACAGACATCGTACTGAATGGCACTGCATATGTCACGTTAGATATTGGTAAAAGGCTGATTGAAGCTAAAAAAGGTAAATTGGTGATCCTGAACTCGTTTGTGCATTTCTCATATACTGGCAAATTTTCTGACTGTCTGCTTTTTCTACTTTGCAAATTTTCGCAAATGCAGGCTGTAATTTCTTAGCCATATCTACTCCATATGCTGCCAGTGGCTCAGCTTTTGTTTCTCCTAGTGCTGCAGCCAAAGCTGGAGCAGATACTTTGACAAGGTCGGGAAACCAAGTTGACAAGTTGCAAACGCTGTGCTGTAGTGCACCTGTTGACATGGTCTCATAAATGTATTTGTTGAAAATTTGAATTCTTTGCAGGTCCCTCGCTTCAGAATGGGGACGTTATGGGATGAGGTTTAATAGCCTTGCACTAGGGCCAATATATACCGAGGTTAACGTACATCTTTGAAATTCCTCTTTTTGTTGTGGTTCTCCTCAGTAAGTTGATGGTCGCCCATTTAATATGGATTGTATTGAAATTAGGGAGCGTTCAGCAGGTTAGATCCCATGGGTGGATCTGGCGATACCAGACTGATGAATCTTACTGTAGGGAGAATGGGGGAAGTTGAGGAAATGGCGAATTTTGCTAGTTTTCTAGTCAGCGATTATTCCAGTTGGTTAACTGGGCAGGTAAGACATTTTCGCCCTATCACAATCTTGAATTGGTTGGTTGGTATTGAGCGACTATGCTATTTTGCAGGTAATCAATTTCGATGGTGGTCAAATGGGGCTAATGGCTGGAACTTTCAACTTTCTTAGACATCAGGATAATGATGCTTGGGATGCTATCGAGGCTGCCATTAGAAAGCCAAAATCCTCATTATAGAGTCTATAAATCTGCAAAACACAATGTTACTATATCAAACATGGGTTTACAAGGTGGAAAACAAAATCTTGATGAGAAATTTGTATGCATTCATGATATTCTTTTAGTATAATTCAATTAAAACTAGCTGCAGTGTATATTCATATGATAATAGCATCACTAACTGATGCTGTCTCAAAGATGGATAAAATTCTTATGATAAAATGTTATGAAATCTTCATACACCACAGAGTATCTTCCACTTCATCCAATTTTATTTGCTTAACAACCAAAATACCATGTATAAGATAATTGGTATAATAGTTCCGCCATGTACTTCCATCCACTGGGGAATTCTTCTCAAATTTCTGCCAGTGTGACCATCTTTGTAGAATTCATTTGCATCGACATCTCAATCTTTCAGTCAACTGACTTTAACAAGTATCACATGGTTTAGCAGCGTAGCATGAAATTTGTCTGCCTATAAAGAGTACATATTAGACTTGTGACTAGTCCAAACGTGTTATTTAGAAGAGCAAAGGAACATTTGAGGCACTCTGAACACGTCACTGCCTAGCAACTGATCAATAGTTAATCCATGGAACCACATAGCAGTCATGCATCAAAGCTTATTTGAAATAATAATTATGAGTGTTATTTTCTTGAAAACTTTGAAAAAGCCTTTGTGAAAAATTTGCAATTTGCAGTCCATATGGGCGAAGTTATCTCTTACTGAGAAAGGTTGTAATCTCTTTTCAGTAACTTTTTTTTTCGAAAACTAAGGGTGTATTTATAATTTTTGATGAGAAAAGATTTTTCGTAAGACATCTTGGGCTTCTCAAAGAGGTCAAATTATTAGAACTTGTATAACAGACATCTTGCAAAACTTTTGCTTGCTGCGATTTCCCTTTACTGTGAAAAACTGACTGAAGAACAGCATGAACAACTTGCATGCTCACTTTAAAATAAAATAAGGGAAAAAATCATATAAATTCTTGAAATACTGCACAAAAATGTTATCCGATCGACAAATAATATTATTTTTTTCAACAAAGAAAACAAATAACAGTTTTTTTGCCTATGAAATTATTTTCATAAACGAATTAATAGGAAAAACGACAAAAAAGCCTTAGTGAAACATTTCTGGTTTTACATTCTTAGTTCATTTTACATCCTGTTAGTGAAATGGAATTTACTCCCAAGGTATTATACAATCATCATACATTATACATTCTCAAACTCCAACATTCACAATATTCTTACTTGCTTACTTTATTAGTGCTCACTGTATTTGCAAAGGGCAGATCAGAAATTACTTGTGCACAGTGACAGTGAAGTTAAAAATTAAATCAGCTCCTTTTAAGAACAAACATGGTGAATTATTTAAATAGCTTAAATTACTTTGCAACATGCTGATGCCATTACTTTTCACCACCGTCATAAGGTTTCACAGTGCAATAATGTACAACTTTTGCAGAAATCCATTGTTTTTTCTTAGTTCTTTTTCATGGCGTCTTGATAGTCCTTGTTCATCAAGGTGTTGCCAAGATCTTCCACGATTTTTCCTGTTTCCAAGTCGTCAGCGAACTTCGTCAGGTACTCGGTAAAGCTCGATGCATGAAGTTCGTAGTAGCCGCCATCGTGGTACCACTGGATGACCTGCCCAAAAGTGCCGGCCTCCGTGGGCGCGAGGTCAAGGGACAGCAAGTCACCGCTTCCATTGCCTCCAAATGGGATCCATCTGGGCAACCACCAAGTGCACTGGATCTCCAGAGCTTCCCCGCCATACCTTTCATAGTCCCCAAAATCTCCTGTATCGAAGATGCCTTTGTTGACCGACCAGTCTTGGACGATGTCCTCCAAGGAATGGAAAGTGTTGCAGTTGTTGGGCGTTCCGAAAAAACAGCCTGCAGTGGATCCGTCATGGATCCGGTAGCTCTCCTTAAAGTCCTCTGGTAAGTCGTTCAGCTCCAGTTTTTCTTCCAGATTGGTCAACTGCTCATTAGTGACCCCTGGCCTCAGCGAGCTCAGCACTTGAGGGGCATTCGCTTCCATCCACTCATGAATTCTGTCCCAAATTTCGGCCACTGTGGCCATGTTGCGAAAATTACTTGCAGCAAGTTCTCTGCCAACTGTCTTTCTCAGCTAATATCGGTTTAATCGCACAGTACGACTGTATAGATTATCCATGCGTTTAGAGGGTGTGGCAAAAGCATGTTTCGAGGCCACCTGAACACGTCACTGCCTAGCAACTGGTTTTGTTTAAAGCCAATAATTTGGCCATGAATCAAACACTGTGGCGCTTTTAGGGAACATGAATTACTGGCTCATATGTCATTGACGTCGATATTATTATTTCCTGTGTGATGCTGTGCTGAAAATACACGTATTTTGCACAAATGTAGAAGCAAATTTTAAAAGTTGACTCACTAAAGGCATCCATGTTAAATGCTGTTTAATTATAATTGGAGATAATTGGTTTATAAAATATGCACAAGCAAAAATGTCATAGATTTCAATAAAATGTGTGCAAAAGAGAATGTTAAAGTAGTGTGTAATCTTTGAGGGTGTTGACCAAATGATGGCAGCAGGACAATGAAATGTTGCACCATCATTTTTACAATAAAAATTAGGGGCAAGATCTATTACTTTTCATCCAGGTTTGCAAATAAAATTGAAACTCTTTGCCGCATTGAACTCGACATCTGATAAAATAAAGTTGAAGAATGTGGAACATTCTTAACTGGAATACCGGTTTTTATATTGTCAAGTCGTTTCTAGGTAACCTAACGTAACCTCCTAAGTGTTTTTTCCCTAGCTGCCCCTGTACAGGGGCAATCACTGCTAGCTTCGAGTTGTTATAAGATCGATAGTCACCACCACCCTTATTTTTTCAATGTCCTTTTTTCTGAAAAGAATATTAACATTTAAAGAGTTGCAGAGTGTTGAAAATCAATGCAGTACGTCTGATAAGTCTGCAAAATTCTTTAGACGACTGCTTTTATTGTCGCATACGCCAAGCTCGAGGCTCCCAGTCATGCTAGCCATGATGATTGTCATCCTTTGAAGTTATTGTTAGAAGCGAATTGAAAATTAGGATAAATTACAAATGAGCCATGTTGCAAAAGTTCTGTTTATTTAATTTTCTTGTATATTAGCATCATCTTACTCAAATACAATTATGTTCAACAACTATGGGCATAATGCACGTTACAGCAGCATTAGTGCACGAAACAGGAAAAAGCAGGAAATCAGATACAGATATCAACATTTAGCCCAGGAGAAATAATACTGATCAGAAATGGAATGTATACAGAAACTGCTGAATTTAAAATTTTCTCTTCTGGTTCATTTCTCATCCTCTACGTTTGACCAATGACCATCGTGAAAATGTTGTTATTCGTCGATGTACTCCTTGTGCAGCAATCTGATCAACCCGTCATCGTTGGTTTGCAAGAACTGTCCAGCTTCCAAGTCATCTACAAATCTGCTCAGATACTCTCTGAAACTGGTGGACATCAGTTCACTGTCGTCGCCATCATGGTACCACTGGATGACCTGTCCTACTGTGCCGACCTCAGTGGGTGCCAGGTCCAGGAACAGATAATCCCCGCACCCATTCTCCCCGAAAGGAATCCATTTCGGCGACCACCAAATACTTTGGATCTCCAAGCCTTCCTCTTCATCGTTCTTACTGTATTCCCCGAAGTTGGACGTCTCCTGGACCTCTTTGTGCATCAGCCAGTCTTTGATGATGTCGTCAATGGGACTGAAAGTGTTGCTGCTGTTGGGCGACCCAAAGAAGTAGTCTGCAGAGGAGCCGTTGTGGATCCGGTAGCAGGCCTTGAAGTCTTCCGGTAAGTTGTTGAGTCCCAGTTTTTCTTGAAGGACTTCCAGTTGTTCCTCGGTGGCCCCTGGCTCCAGAGACTTGAGAACTTCAGGGGCGTTGGCTTCCAGCCACAGATGAATCCGGTCCCAAATTTGTATCACTGTTGCCATTCCGTGCAATATTCTTGTCCCTCTTGCAAGCGTTGTCAATTGGCAATGCGAGTGTCAGGCCTGGTTGAACCGAGAGAAGGTATATATGGATTCTCCGATTGGCAAGTCTAAGCTTGTTATGAGGAGGAAAAGCATGCACCCTACCCAGTTCACCTAGCTGTGTAGGTTGTTACCAAGCAACCGATTCTTGTTTGTACCTGCATATTTTGTCAGCTTGTGAAATGGATGTATTGATTCGCAGTTTTTCGTGTCCTAGCCTGAAATTGTGTGGAATTCAGTGTTTGCTGTAATTGAAAATACTGTCATTTTGTTGAACTCGTCTAATTTGCTAGCTGATGAAGCCCTTCAAGTTGGCTTGCATGTGCTTTCGAAAAAATAATTTTACAATACGAAGTGATTCAGGAATGTGCTCCCCACCCGAAATTTGCTTATGACAGTCTATACATGTATTGCGTGTCATGAAATCATGAATGTCACATGCCCTTGAACCTTTTCATAAAGGTACTTGAACATATACATGTACATGTATCTCGCAGACTAGCAAAGTTTGAGAAGTAATTCCAGTTTAAAATGCGCTAATCATGCACGTGTCTATGAGCACATGCATGCTCGTGTTTGCATTCAATAATTCGATTTTTCAACTAATTTTCAAAAAATATAACGCTTATTTTAGCGACTGCTAAAATAATTGCCCGAAGTTCAATACTTGGATGATATCCGCATTTGCATAAAACTTCAACTCAAAATTGAAAAATAGAACCATGGGCAACCATCGTCAAGTAAAAGGAGCAATCGTATTCGCTTTAATTTTCTCTACTGCCATATGCTACTTGTA
>JAQFYZ010004661.1:0-10683 GCA_034695085.1 Cylindroiulus punctatus | reverse complement strand
AATGGAAGGGGAAAAACACATAGGTTTTATCTTTTTAAAACAAATATCAAAGAATCCGAAGCAGAATGCCGAAAAAATCGGTGTCCAACAGAACAAATCGTGTACGTGTTGCACCACCGCTTCAGTAGTGACACAAATTGAAAAGTACCAATTTGCAGATGGGACACACCTGCCAATCCTACGAAAACTTTGAAGTGCCAAGATGCGCTTTTGATTCGATTCCACATTCCAAAAGCATTGTAAATTTGTTTTGATTCTTGAACTGGAATCTCATGTAAATGTTTTCACTTTCAGGTGCCACCTACTAGTGGGAGTACGTACCGCAACCGTGGAAGTCGAACACCATCCCCTTCCGCGTTCAAGAGAGACTCTTTCTTGGACTGCCGAAGACCATTGCAACGCTCACATTCCATCATAAGCCCTCAACGCAGGCGGTCTCCCAGTACCCCTCGATCGGTGAGTACCCTCATAGGTGGCAAACAGATAAGCGAATTCACATTTATCCCAGTTTAAAACGTGCGACTTCCTTCAATGCTTTCGAACAGCGACCAAGCAGTCCGTCCAGTTTCAAAGGACCTTCGCCCGCTGGAAGCTTCGACAATCTCTATGTCGAGACTGTGCGCAAGCGTGTCAAGAAAGCCCAGAAAGCTCGTCTGTACTTGTTGCAACAACCGGGTCCGCACTCGTTCGTCATTGGAGGCGATTTGCCAGAGCACAAATTTAAGACCATCATCGGACCTCAGAGTTGCACGTGCGGCCGTGGACCCCACTGCATCCACCTGCTGTTTGTCATGCTTCGGGTGTTTCAGATCAACGAAAACGACAATCTTTTATGGAGCAAGCAACTGAAGAACTTTGAGGCAGGTTTTTAGCCTATGAAATTCAGTATATTTCACGTGCTTGAGAACATGTACGATCGAGTGTACATGGCAATCTAATTTGTTTTCAATTGCGTGACGTTATCCACTGCAGGTGGAATCCTTATTTGACAAATACGAGAAACAACGGCAGTCTCGAATCGGCACTGTTCACGACAAGAGCAAAAACAGCAAGATGAATTCGAGTCAAGAGGTAATAGCCATCTCCGTTGAAAATGTAGCGTCCGAAACGCTGAATGAAAAGTCTGCGGACAAGTAAGTTTTACATTTGTTCGAGCTACTTTTATTTGGGGTATAGGTCCATAACAATAAACGCAGAGTTCATGCGTGTTATATCATTTTTTCTAGTCAAGATGAAGGAGATCTGTGCGTCATTTGTCTGTTGGATATGGTGGACGGAGAAAGTCTAGTTTCCTGCCTACATGGATGTCGCAATAAGTTTCATCACCAGTGCATTTCTGTTTGTACGTTCCTATTGCACATACGTCTACTATTGCTCTTATAATGTTCAGTTCTCAGAGCTCCAATATTAATTTTCAGGGGCTGCGACGTGCCGCAAAGAGCATGAGCCATTGTTGTGCGTACTATGCCGCACACCCTGGTTGACGACTACTGATCAAGAGCATACGTAAGGAATTTCATCCACTGTTGTCATCCACCAGATTAGTGAATAAACCCTTAAACGCAATTATCTTTTTAACTTACAGAAATGGTGGAGTGCCTGCAAATGGTGACTGGATCAGCACTATCAACACGAGTCACAATGACAGGAATACAGTGCAGGCCCCAACATCAGAATCTTTCCAGAACTATAGCGCATCAACGCCAATGTCAGGCGTTCCAGGCACCCAAAGTGCATCATTCTCTTCAGTTAATAAATCCATTCCACAACTCGTGATCAGCCCCACTGATTCACACGTGGGGCATCTAAATCATGCATCCTGTCATGGCAGCGACCAGCTATCTCATCAACAAGTATCAAGTTCAGCAACATCAAGTATTTCATTTATCCGAACATCGGGCTGTCTCAGGTCAGGATCCCACGTCCATCTTCCACGCTGCAATTATGTAATACCCAAAGATCACAGTAAAAAGGCAGCTGCGTGGAGCGACGTAAGTTTTGGGTCCCGTAAAGTTTCCGTTTCTCTCCAAATGAGCGGGTGGACTGGCTGATCTATAAATTGAGATATTTTAGGTGTTTGGATCCGACCTGGTCGGCTGCCTCTATTCCCGAGACTGGCGGTTGCGAGAGACTGCATTGCGTTGGCTCAATGAGGAGATGCTCGAAGTGATGGCAAATAAGAACATTTATCAGAAACTCACTTCCAGCATACAGTGCTCGCTCCGTAGCGAGGACACCATCCAATGCTGTTGTCAGATTCTGGCGTTAGTGGCTGCTGATCCAGTGTACAGAGTATATTTGGCGTGTTTGGTGAGCGAAATTTCTTCGAACAAACTTTCGTCAGGTTTTTGATACAACTGCATGTACAGTATCTAATAGTCTTCTCGTTACCCTGCAGCAATGTCTGCGAACTCTGTTATCTTACGTGCCCATCAAAGAAGAGGCTCATCTCTTCACTATACAAGATCTCATTCAGCCTGTAGTCAACACAATTCTTTTGCGATGCTGCGACGCAACGAAGTAAGTACTTTTACAGACTTATTCGTGTAAAAGTATGTCGAATTTATAGAAGGCAATAATGGACAACGGTGGAATTCTTGTTACCTTGTTCCGAAGTACAAAAAGTAATTAATTTCAATCTTTTTAAAGACGAGCGAGCCAATTAAGCATTGCAACACTCGTTGAGCTTTGCAAAGGACAGAATGGCGATTTGGCAGTTGGTCGTAACACCTCTTATCCAGGTAATGCATTCCTTTACTTCATTCTGTTGCCATACAGATTGTTGGATGCACCGTATCATTCTTGATGCAACATTAGTTCATCACAAATGGTTTCATGGCATGCACTGTTAGACATCAAGCTTATTAACAAGAATTTCGCCAAAATTCTTTCAGCCGAAGTTGGGATTGGAGGTGTCAGTTATGTGTTAAAATGCATTTTTGAGAAGATGGGAGGCAAGGATTCTCACACGTGGCAGTGGATTCTCGGCAGGTTGAACGTACTCCAGGAGCTCATGGAGAAATTTCCTCAAGAATTTTACCTTGTCCTCATCCCTTTTAACGCCAAGGAGACGTTCAATTCTGTAGACTTCTCCATATCTCCTATTGCCTCGAGGCAAGAGCGTCTCATGACCCTACTGAACTTTACCCTCAACGCTCTGCGAGAGAATCACGCCACGGTTGGCAAGCAAGCCCGCGAAGTATTTATGATGGCTGCGCGTTTCGCCGCTGCCCTACCGTCGACGTTACGCCAGGTGCGCAATTTGGCAGCTTCTGATCCCTTCATCGAGTCCCGCTTTCATTCGTGGATCAGAGAGGGGACGAGAAATTGTGTGGACAGTCCTTCCGTGCCACCTCTGGTAAAGATCGGGTTTCTCGGCAGCTCAGGATCTCAGTTTCCATTACCTCATTCCACATGTCTGCAGAGTGTTTCTCAGAAAACTGCAGCAGTCCATCCCCACTTAACCTCATGTGGTGGCATTTCACCAACCAAAGGCTTGGATCGCAACTATTTCGAGGAAAAATTGTATCAAGTCAGAGGAGCGTCCAAGAGGCCCTCCGGTTGGCGCAATCATTCCGCAAAGGCAAGTCCCACCACGCCGTGGCTTCCATCGTTTTCCATTAAACGCGAGCCCCACACGAAAAGTACAAAGACCTTCGAAGCTCACGTTAGTCATAAAAGGCCAAATTCCCTTCCACTTCGAGGCACCTTCAAAGACGTTAAAGAGTTGGACCGGTTCAGTGGCAAACCGAACACAATGCCTAGTCCGACTCAGCAGTCTTCGAGGTACAGGTCGCCCACGCGATTCGATCGGAAGTCCAAAGCAACTTGGGACAGCAGCATCCAAGTTACTGCCACAACCCCGAACTCCCCTACATCAGCGGGTCGTGCGCTGCCCCAGATCCGAACGCCCGGCCAGTCCATCTTGAAGAAATCAGCTTCCAACATCCAATTTCCTCCGAAATCACCTCGCACGTGTACCTGCAGCCGCGAAGTAGCAACACCAGTGCTTCAGCGGAAACAAACCGAATCTCGTCAGAACTTTAAGCAGTGTTCGAAGAAACTTGGTGGCATCGTGGGGTCAATTTTGCCAACAATGATGCATCCCGCTGGACTGTCCAGTGCAAAACAGGACTCTCCGACAACAGTGCCTTTGGCGCCACCTTCAACTCCCGATAGAACAGATTTTTCGGTTAACAATGCAGGTAAGGATTCGCTCGAAGGTGTAGCTGTAGCCTCGATTAAGGCGAACAAACATTTTCTCTAATGTTAAACTTTCATTTCTTAACACCTCAAAAGTATCGAAATCCAAGCGTGATGTGGAGTTGGAGGAAGCTGTGGCTTTGGTGAAAGCAATGGAGTACTCGTCTCGCCAAACCGAGCTCGTTACAATACCAGGTCTGATGCAGTACAATGAGGATCAGGAACTGATCATCCAGATAGAACCAGATGCAAGTCGCTGATAATCAAAAATGCTATACATTTGGAAACCAAATCTAATTGCGCATCTTTCTGACAGGATTTGGACGAAAATCTCAGCAAAATGCAGTCTTCCTCATACATTGAAATGATCCACTGGCAAAAGGGAACCCTTTTAGGCACTGGCGCCTTCAGTACATGTTATCAAGCTCGCGACCTACAGACCGGTACTCTTATGGCTTTGAAACAAGTAAGTAAACGTCTAGTTACCTTTTTCAGAGGAAATTATGTGAAGCAGAATAATAGGCAAGGTGTTTCATTGAGCAGTACGAAATCTCAAAATCAAAGTGGATGCATATCTAAAGCAAGCAGTTGTTAATATTAATTATTTTTCGTTAGGTGTCAATCTGTCGCAATTCGACCAAAGAACAGGTGAAAGTGATTGAAGATATCAAGGAGGAAATCGCCCTCATGGCCCAGCTAGATCATCCAAATATAGTGAGAATCCTCGGAGCCACCCAGCAGAGCAACCATTTCAACATGTTTGTAGAGTGGATGCCAGGTACCAGTCAATCGAGTGTCACAATATCAACGAGCTGCATTCACAGACTACGGAATTAATATCAAGCGCTCATATTTCAGGCGGCTCCATACAATACCTCTTGGAAAAGTTTGGTCCTTTCAGAGAGCCTGTCATCATCAATTATACGAAACAGGTGCTGGCGGGCTTGGCGTACTTGCACGATCATTTAGTTCTGCACCGAGACTTAAAAGGTTGCTTATTTAGCCTGGTTCTTGATTTTCACCGAAGATGCTTTTTATGCCAAATTCACAGTTTCACTTATTTCGTCCAATTTAGGTGCTAATCTTTTGATCGACAGTACGGGGCATCACCTGAGGATCGGCGACTTTGGAGCTGCCGCCAGACTGGCTTCTCGAGACACGATAACTGGGGAATTTCAAGGCCAGCTCCTTGGCACCATAGCTTTCATGGCACCTGAAGTAATAAGACAGTTTCTCGCACTCAAGTGCTTCATTATAAAAAAGAGTTGCAACCGTGTCTTTCATTGGCTGGTCTTATCATTGCAGGTTCTGCGAGGGGAAAGTTACGGAAGGTCGTGTGACATATGGTCAGTTGGCTGTGCAATTATCGAGATGGCTACGACAAAACCACCGTGGAGTTCGAATCATTTTTCTAATCACCTTGCGCTAATATACAAGGTAAAGGTTTGCAAACATTGAATATTGAGCAGTGGTCGATACTGACGCTCATCTCCAACAAGTGTGAAAACTGAGTGTTCGTTCTTGTACGCAGATTGCGCAGTCTCAGGAATCGCCTCCCATCCCGGAGTATTTGTCACCAGCAGCAAGAGATCTGGCCCTGCGCTGCCTGGAATTAAATTCCGAAGACAGGCCACCGGCAAAGGATCTGCTCAAACACCCTGTGTTTCACACACAGTTTTATTGAAACTGCAAGCCCTGGGAAATGTGATGCTTGAATTACTTTTCTCCAAATGAGTAAATTATTTTTGCAAGCGATGTAGCTCAGGTCACTAGCGTGCTCAGTTACTCTAGGCCCGCATAAGCAGTACGTAAACTTTATTCACGAAGTTTTGATAGAGACTGCGTTCACAATGAAACGTGTATTCGTTTCCTCGTGTAAAAGCAACTTTGGTTTAGTATGTGCAATTCGAGGCGTGATTAAATGGTGAACATACAAGTCACTGGAAAAGTAACAAGGTTCTGGTAATGAGATACAAAGTGAGCTTTTAATTGTCCATTGCATTTTAGGAGGACAATGTCTCTTACCTTCGGCCTATGTCACTGAAGCTACAACTAATGGTAGATGCAAGCCATCTAGCAACATCCATACTGTACCAAAAAGTGGCTTTATGTTTTATGACTAATTTATTGCGCAAGGAATGTGCCTAATACAATGTATTAGAGCAGTTATTTGACAAGGAAAAAAGTTCTGCCAATGTCGATCATCGTTCTAGCCGTACTTAACGTTTTCGGTGATCTCTAGCAGGGACCAATGCTTAAGACGCCAGATTTGATTCCTACATAAGTACATTGTAGCCATAACACAACCTTGCTGTGTTGGTTTTGACATCTTTGTGCACACTAACTGAAATGTTTAACTATCATTTTGTTAAACGTTAAGAGTTGAGGTTGATAGTTGTATTTTGGATAGCCCACATTGCATGTACATGTAGTTCATTTGAAGCTATATTCTTCATAATAGCTGAATTTTGAAGTAATATTTTAATGAACTGAGTGGCAGATTACATAAAACGTTTCTGTTTTTTGACGATTCTGAGCTTTGCTCTAAAAAAAATGTCTCTTGTTGGCAGTTGCATGGCATGATTATCTGATTTGACTTTGCTATTTTAAGAATGAATTGTAGATGAATCATGAGATCGGTACGTTTCTCTAATCTACATGTAAGAAAACGCTAACAGTACTTATTACGATCGAGTTTTTCTACTCTTTATTTTCAGTATCTTCCAGAAATTTTTTTTTAAATATTTTGAAGTTGGCACTTATTTTTGTATGGCTTGGAGCCAATTTTCTCAATTTCTTCTAAATTGTTTTGTAACTCAATTCCTCTAATGATTAGAGAAACGTAGTGTCAGTTGCATAATACCTAGCGTAGTATTATGTCACACGTGATAATAGCCTATTGTTGTAAATAGGGGTAAAACTAACCATAAGAAGTATTTACCTTAAAATGTGACAAGTTTTCCCATATCCATTTATGAACCCTTGAAAACTGACATCTGGACATTATGCGTGTATATGTCCTGATTTATGATCATCGACCTAACTTCACACCCAATGGTGCAAAATTACATTCGATCAACAACATTTTAGCAAAAGGAGCGAAATTTCGTACATCTTACAAAATTTATACGACTTAATTGTTTTGTATAACGTGGGTAGATAAACGTTCGATGCATAAGGACAAACATACAGTGTATGTTAGTTCGGGGTTGACTTTGGTGAAATGATACCCCCTAACATCTCCAGTGAAATTTACTTACATTTCCCGAAATTCCCATAATTTATCAAGTGCAAATGTTTCCCGGAAAACACCAAGAAACAATGGAGTGATTTCGAATTGAGCAAACTTAGGTCGATGTTTGCCGTTTTTATTTTATTTTGCAATCACCCAAACTTTTTATTATTTTTAATCCTGCGACTTTTAGCAGTTTTTTGGTGCCATATTTAAAATTGCACGCTGATCGTCGTGGGTCATAGTGTTGCATTACTTCAATTTCTCATGCCAAAGTTCAGCCTAGGCCGCTAGATCAGGTGGTCAATTTCCGTTTTCATCTCATCTCACTTTTCTAAGAATCTGCTATCGTACATCACGAGTGCATTTATAATATTCCCTCACACGAAGCAAAAGCTCATTGTTTCAGTTGAAAGACATGTTTTATATCGAATGTATCTCAAGTATACCCTTTGTAATCTGTATTTTCGTAGACCAAAAAGATATTTTTTACCAAAATGAAAAAAAAAACATGCAATAGGAAAATTGCGTGTCATAGTTATATTACATTAACAAGTGTACAACTTAATTACATGTTTAACAAGAAATAAAATAGGCTGGTATTTTATGGCAATACGAGTTTTTTTGTTGATCATTTTTATAATTCCCATTTTTCAGATTGTCACGGGCCTGACCAAAATTTAAATCGAATTTCCTTGGCTTTTCCAGGCTTCCGGACAATTCTTAAAATAATAATTAAGGATCAGCAAAGGGCCAAACAATCAGAAACATCAGAATGGGCTTAGCCTACCACATTTTAAATCCAAGAAGTATCACCAGTCCATGTGCATGTTTTAGTTTTTTTTTCTCCTAGTGTCTACAAGTAGCCCTGGAGACACTTAATTGTTATCAATCAAAATTATTGGGCCAGTATAAAAATCTCCAGATATTTTCCGAATTTCCCTGACTTTTCTACGCTTTCTATACTACCAGACACTATTTTTAGTTATGCGTTGTATTTTTCGGATGAGTGCAATGTCCAAGACTTACATGTACATTGTGCGAGTGAAATAATTGTGGAAAATAAAATTGCCATAGTTTACGCAATATTGAAATTGATGCTCGAAAGCTTTGCTTTCATCAGAATTTGGGCGTTGTCGTGCCTGCACATCTGATCAGAGATAAGCAAGGAAAATACAATAAATTCCAAACTCACAATTTGTAGTTACATGTAGTCCTATCGATTATCCTGGCATCAATCCCTGAAGTCTAGGCTGATCGACATGCAATATTGAAAGACAGTTTGCCATTTTGAACTGCATTCATGAAATGATCAAACGTGACTGAGTCACACATGTTTTTCACCCCCCACGAATGACTCAGAGTGGGAAGAAAAGCCAAAGCTGTCAAAATATATATGGGTTCACCAGCGACTAGGTTGCTGCTGGGCATCCGTGAGTAAGTGAAAATGAATGTGACGAATTTGAAATGACTCACTCGGTTCAAGGTCGCATAATGGGCGCCCAAAACTTGTAGTTTCCTACATAAATCAGCTGATGATACGATCGAGCACTTCAATCCCTCATGCATAGTGGAAATTAAATTCCCCGAGTTTTCCATCTACTGTATATTCTTTGTACGGGTTCAAAAGTAATACTTAAATGATTAAAGAATGCATTTTTTGTCAAAGACATTACAAATTTTAAATTTTTCATAACGAAAATTCAATGGTGGAATTCATTATGCTAATCATTTTTTGGCAAATTCAACAGAATTGGAATGAAAAATGAAATGCTGATGCTCCAAATTTCCAGGTTTCACAGGAGAAATTGCACAATTTTTTATGGCCATAAAATGTAATTTAGAACTTTCATATTTATGGTTTTTTTTTTGTGTTTGTCAACGATCTGAATCATATTAAAAAAGATCGATGAATGGCCCGGGCCTGTGACGTCACAGAAAATGATCGAAATCATTTCCATGGTCATATTCTTGCTAAATCAACCAATATTTCGCGTATCTGGGAGGCACGCAATTTACCCTGTTCAAATGCTTTGAGTTGGTCAAGTTTAACATCAAACTGCCTGATGCTAATTATCAGGGAATCAGTATCTATCATTGATGTACATGCACATGTACAGTATATGGCTCAAATTTTTAAAATATGTGAACATTTGCAGTGTTACACATACAGGAAGAGTGATGGTTGGCCAAATGATGCCAAATAGGAATTTTTGTGAGCACTCTCTTATTCGCTCATATTATCACATTTACTTAAATTTCATGTTGAGTCAAAATTTTTGCTTTGAAGTAAAAAATAAACCATACGTGACATCGTTTTGGTTTCCCCGCAGAATTAATTGTGCATGTGTTTAGCAAAGGGACAAAACATGATATTATGTTTTGTGTGAACGTGCCGAATTAATAGGAACTGTTATTAATTATCGGACGTTGATGTTTTCCTCGGTAAGCTTCTGCATTCGTATTTTAGGTCGCCACTTTTGAATTAAGTATGTTCATTCCTGAGAAAGTTGGATACGCAAATATGTGAAAACAACAATTTTCACACCATTCACTTACAGTGGGTGCGTCACAAACAATCGCTTTCGTTTTCAGCCAAACGATTGTTCGAACGTGGTAATCCTACATGTACATCAATAATTCATAAGGACAATATCTCATTTAAATAATATTTAGGTCTGCCTATAATTCAGGAGCTATAAATGACACCGACACGATACGAACGACTTCAATATTCCATCAGCTGTTGTGCCGCACTGCATTTACATGTGCAAGTGTATACGAGCGTATTGATTCTGATAAAAGTGACACATCTCGTCGAAATAATGTTAAAAAACGTACTGTTAATATTAGCACTCGCTTGCCTGAGCCAGACTTGTTTTCCGCTTTTTACACGGTTTCCATCAAATCCAGGTAAGTTGTTATTTTTGGATAAAATTCATCGTCTTCTATCTACTTTTCATAAAAAAATTGCTCAATTCGAAAACGTTTTGTTTAATGCTTATGCCATCGTTTGAGGGTGGGGTATTGTGGGAATGATGAAATGGATTTTCATCTCACAACTCGTAGGCTGGCAGTGATTGCCTGGCGGTTAGGGGCAACTAAATTAAAAATGACATGTTCAGGTTAGTTCTAGTGATACTATACTATAGATATACTCTAGTGACACATGATACTATAGTAGAAATACGAACTGATGGAACTGAAGGACAGCCAATCAGAGAGGTGTCGCTTATCGATTAGGGATT
>JAQFYZ010004660.1:0-10684 GCA_034695085.1 Cylindroiulus punctatus | reverse complement strand
TGTACTCATTTCATTTCAAATTCATTTTTCTGAATGAAAATGTGTACTCATTTCATTTCAAATTCATTTTTCTGAATGAAAATGGTTTGAAAATTCATTTTTCTGAATGGCATTGGTTTAAAAAATTCATTTTTGTAAATGAAAATGGTTTACAATTCATTTTTCTGAATGGTAATGGTTTAAAAAAATTCATTTTTCTGAATGAAAATGGTTTAAAAATTTATTTTTCTGAATGAAAATAGTTTAAAAATTCATTTTTCTGAATGAAAAGGTCTCCAACAGTGATGCTTTGGATGTGGGCGAATGGTCCATCCAGAGAGGTGCCCATTGAGTGAGGTCTTAAGGTTTTTGCCATTAGTTGGACGGAGAGCGTGTTAGGGTCGTTTTGAGCCTTCCTTGGGAGGGATGGCGAGAGTTAGCAGAAATGATTTCGGCCAACAAATGAAGGAAAAGAATATTGTAAAACAATCAAAGGTGGAAAGCGAAAATAGGGATTTGCGAAGAAACGAGATTAAGGGAAGGGGATTTGCACTCGCCTAGTGGGCCAATAAAAACGGAAACAATTGCCTTTTCTAAGGGTCCGCCAAAAACAACCTACGGGAGGCGAGACAATGCACTCTTAAGGGTCCATGCACATTATTAGCCTAGTGATTTCTTTAAACGAAAAGTTCGTTACAGTTGCCAGTAACCCCACCAGCATCCACCATTGTCACAAACAGCTAGAACATTCCTATAATGGAAAATCTGATGACAACTTATCACACATTTTTGCTCCATGGACAGGAAGGATATGGAGCAAGCTATCCGAACCTTGACGAAAATGAAAAATACATATGTATCCCTTTTACCATACACCAACCAGGAATGGTTACTATTCCATGGTTCGATCCCCCAGAAACTCACTTTTCAACTTTCCTGACAATTCCCTGACTTTTCAAGATTACAAAAATACATACACAATCCATGTCCAAACTAAATGCAGCTTGGATATCGAATGGTGATCAAGGTAATTACACACATTGGAATATTTGACCTTGACATGGTTCATCCATCCAGGCTCAATACTAACTTCTTACAAATACATGTACATGTACATTCTAGATAGCTGGTGTCAATTGTAAACATGCAGGGAATCAAATGAAGTAGTAACAATGAAAATATGCAAATGTCAAACAGTGTAAAGTTGCCCCAGGCCAATGCAACCGCATTATGGAAAGACTGCATATGGAGCACACGGTAGCATGTGAACCATTTCTCATTTGCCACATGTACCTGCTGGTGGCAATTTTCTTGATATTCATAGCACATGTCCACATGATAGCTAGGATACAAATGCAGCATTTCCCTAACGCGGTTACACTGTCCCGTGACGACTCATGACAGCGAAGCTCCAGGGGCAGGTCCATATTAAATCTTCAACATGATTTTCATCCTTTTTAAAATGCTTTACCAGATTTTCCATGTTTGCCACAGGGGAGGTCCTAAAAGTGCACCAAACGTTTTCTACGACCATCCCACTCAACCGACGCTCCTGCCACCTGTGGGTCCTCAGTCCCGAAACTTTTCCCCAGGGTCCCTCCATGACACCCTCTTCCTTGTAACAGTTAAAATTCAGCCAAATCCACAGTTGAGTTTTTGCGCAATTGTCGCTCAAACATCAAAATTGCAGATTTCGGTTTTATGGGATTCTGGCGCACGAAGGTCTCAACTGATGTACGGTGTTTTTTGGTCCATTGTTACACGTGGCCATTTGTAGGTCTCTCCGTGAGATGTCAGAAGATGACACGTAACAGAATTTTAAATGCTTTATCCAATTTTTCATGTTTGTCACAAGGGAGGTCCTAAAAGTGCACCAAACGTTTTCTGCAACCTTCCGACTCAACCGACGCTCCTGCCACCTGACGGTCCTCAGTCCTGAAAATTTTCCACGGGGGTCCCTCCCTGACACCCTCCCCTTGTAACAGTTAAAATTCAGCCAAATCCACAGTTGAGTTTTTGCGCAGTTGTCGCTCAAAAATCAAAATTGCAGATTTCGGTTTTTAATGGGATTCTGGCGCACGAAGGTCTCAACTGATGCACATTTTTTTTTGGTCCATTGTTACGCGTAGCCATTTGTAGGTCTCTCCGTGAGATGTCAGAAGATGACACGTAACAGAATTTAAAATGCTTTATCCGATTGTCCATGTTTGTTACAGTTGAGGTCCTAAAAGTGCACCAAACGTTTTCTGCGACCTTCCGACTCAAGCGACGCTCCTGCCACCTGTAGGCCCTTTCTCTCTAAAATTTCCCCCAGGATCCATCCCTGACACCCTTCCCCTTGTAACTGTTAAAATTCAGCCAAATCTACAGTTGAGTTTTTGCGCAGTTGTCGCACAAACATCAAAATTGCAGATTTCGGTTTTATGGCATTCTGGCGCACGAAGGTTTCAACTGATGTACGGTGTTTCTTTGGTCCATTGTTACGTGTGGCCATTTGTAGGTCTCTCCGTGAGATGTCAGAAGATGACACTTAACAGAAAAGCAATTGGTAAGTTGGTCATCTCGTTAAGATTCCGCGTGAGGAAGGCGAATAAAGATGGCGGTGGAGTGAGTAGAATTCAGCTCAATTATATATTTAGAGGGCGTCGTAAACGTTAAGACCCCAGTCCATTACCACGCAACTTCCGCCAAATGAAACGGGCTTTAACAGCCCCAAAAACACTCGCCATTTTTTTCACCTTTTATGGCCAGTCCTTTAACCGAGCGCCACTCAGCGTTTTATTACTGCAGCTACACTCGCTCCCTCTGCCGCATGAATATTTCATAGGTGGCTTCAATTACTGACTCGCTTTTCATTAGCTTCAAACTGTTGTTTTTTATCCACGAATGGCGCTGATTAGGAGGTAGACGATCGTTAGCAGATTCGGCACAATTGAAGCCTCTAGTCAGCTCAGCCACTGGTCAGCTGACAGCCATCTAAAGCCTCATTAAACTTGAATTTAATTACGGGAGTCTAAGCAATGGACGCTGAGCAAAATCCCAGCGCCATCTATGATTAATGAAGCGCAACTATCTGACTTATTGTGACCTGTGTCACCCAATAAACAGAATGAAACGTTAATCCATCAGCACTAGCTGCATGGCCGTTTTAGAGCCAATGTGTTGAAACAGATAAAATGGCGCCTAAAGACGGCCCAAGACAACCCTGCTTCAGACGGTCATCCAAAGTAAGCTACAGCTGATTGGTTATATCTGCAGAATGGACGACTCCAGGAAGGAGGGGGGCCAGCCCCAGTTCCAAAGGAACGCCTTAAGTTGGCCAGTACGGGAGGACCGGCCAGGCTGGGAGAGCAGGAGAATGTTACGCAGAACACACAGCTATGCAATAAGGAAAAGGAGAGGAGACAGGCCGACGCCCATCCCCACCAAGTACCTGGACCAACAAGAGGGGATGGCCAGTCGCAAGAAAGGGACCAAGGCGGCCTGTCGAGCAGTAGCAAAGTGGGGGCAGACCATATTAATGTGCCTCACGGTCAGGAGCACACTGCACCGAGGGCAGCTGGGAGGAAGCTCCCCAAGCAACAGGAAACAGAGGTCAGGCGAGTGTGCCCCACCCTTAACCTTGTCAACAGAACAGCCCATCACGGCGAGACAGATCGGGGAAAGGGACGTACCATGGAGTCTGCAACAACTGCCGCACCTGGTTCAGGAGGATAGAGACGAGTGGAAAAAGATGGTTAAGAAGGCATCGGACACCAGGAGGCACTGAGGCCATGGGTATTGATGATGATATAATATCAAGCATTCATCTGTATTAAAACAGGTGTAATTATGCGGTGATTCTGCAACCTTTCAGAAATGCTGGTGACGATTTCCAAACAGTTAAATGACGTCAATAAACCATCTTTTTTGCTTACGTCCTAGGTCCATGACCGGAAGCTTCCACGCATCACTACCATCTGGTATCAGCGATGGTGACATAAACTAGGACGCAATGCCCCTGTCAGAATTAAGTTACCATTGTCATTGCGAACACCAGCAACATAAATTTGGTCAAAAAGGCAAATTTTGAACACGACCAATTTGCAATTAAGGCTAATTAGCAGGCAGCTGCACGTAGTAATAAGCAACTAATGGTCGAGTTGGCAGCCAGTGACGTCCAATGGTCATCGCCTCGCATTCCATCAATGTTGCCTTTCGGACACGACGCCCATTAAGCCCAATCATAGAGGCTGGCAATTACGATGGGAAACCTTTAATAATAAACGTTGTTGAAACAAATTGGAAAGTGGATGTCCGTGTTATTGGCCAACTGGATCGTGTTATGCGTATTGACCAATGGTCAGGAGTGGACGAGAGTCGAGGAAACGAGCATCTTATCTATGGCGAGGCATTAATTACACACCAACAACGTAGTGTAGGACGAGGAAATGGCCACTGAGGAATGCACGCTAACGGAAATGGGCACTTTTCCCCTATGAATACACAGAAACGAATACGTCGTTAAAAGGGCCTAGCTGGGGTGGGTGGAGTGGTGCACGGGGAAAGGCCCTAGGGCGTGTGAGTAAATGAAGGGGTAGTGGTGTAAGTCACATTTTCCTACGTATCTCCAAACGAGCGTTTTAACCTACAAACAATGCAGCTATTTCAATGTGCCTTTCAACCCATATCCAAAGAAAATGCATTGTGCAATGTATTGCAATTTGAAAACGTATTTCAAATGCATTTTGAAATGTACACGCCAAACTGTATAACGCAGTTGTAATATATTTCGAAATATATAGTAATGCTGAGCTATATTTTAATGCATTTCAGCTTTAGTTGAGATAACATTTTAAATTAATTCAAAAAATGGACCTGACTAAGGTAACTCGTCAATGGATTGTGCAGTGAATTTTGTGTAAAAATAACATTTTTACAGAAAATTTGCATAACTGCAGTTTGTATTGAAATGTATTTCCAATGTATAGTGAAATATATTGTTAAATATATTTTGAAATACATATTTCAATATATTTACACGTGTTTTTCAATATATCTTTCGATACATTTAAAAAATTATTTCGAAATACATAATACAATACATATTTTAGTGCCAATCCAAAGGTAATTGCCAATGTATTTCCAAATGCATTTCTTGCTATGCATTTTAAAGTGAATTTATAGGTATGCATTTCAAAATACATTTCTTTTCCATATGGGAAACTTGTGCTGCCTGCTGTCAACGGTATACGAAAGTTTTGACATTCTGCACATTTTCATACAACAGTTTAACATCTGTAGATTTCATTTTTGCACGTAAGTGAAAACATGAAAAAGTGACTTACACCATTCCACTTTTCACCACTTCAAATGTTGATTTGTTTAATTGTGTTTCGGTAGACGAGGTAGTTAAATGTCAAAGTTGATTTTCCATTACCCTTACAGAAATTAATGCTCCAACAAATAATATGCACATCAAAGATGTGTAAGCACATTAAAATGAGTGGTTGTTTAGTGGTTGTTGAGCATTGATGACACGGTAATGTGTCAATTCAAATCAGTGTTTATAATTAGTAAACTGTCAAGTAACATATCATTTTGTGACAAAATTCATTATTTTTAAATGTCTCGGTAAGAGCTAGATCGAGTATACATGTTTATCGATTATTACTAAGTCAAAGCATGTTTTGTGACATCTTGGCAAGTCCAGCAACGATTTCAAGAAAATTCTGGATTGGTAAGCTTGCAACATCTTGTCCTACATGTGCTGGACAAGATGTCAAGTCATAGGTGCGTAAGCTTAATTACATGTAAGTAGTCAAAAGTCTCGCGTTTGACAAGTCAAAAACATGTCAATTTGGAATTTGTTCCATTTTAGATACGATGTAAGACTATTTAAGTTATACCCACAGCTAAATGTCAGACAAGATGTCAAGGCAACTTATCCATTAACTGTAAAATGTCCTTTGCATGTCATTGGGTGTTTTTCCATGTCTGGAGAATGAGTATTTTTCACACTGCATTTCCATGGTTTTCAGCATTTTTTCACTTCCTGTGTATTACAGAGCGGCAGCAACACCACAGAGATCAAACGCAGTCGACAGCCACTCAAACAGTTTTATGTATTCAGGCCTGACAATGAATTTAGTTAAATTAAGTTTCCACGCTTCCTTTTCTTGCTCTTGCTTTTGCACTGACTTAGCAAAACTAAAGCTTCCCCACTAAATCTGTCAACACGTCAACAGCCATGCCTATCCAAAAGGCACTGAGCGTCTCAAAATATACACTGTTGCTGTATCATGATGGAAAAAGTGTCTCCTCTATTGTTTTCGATTCCTTTTCCTGCCATCTCAGCCGTCCTAACATCCCACCAGGCTTATCAAATGTCTGACGACTCAATTCAACTCAGTACCCAACTGCCAGCAATACACAAGTTTGTCATATGGTAGGGGATACAACTTGTACTACAGTATCCAATACAAATTTATACCTGAAATCGCCATTATAATAACACCAAAAACATAAAACCACTAAAATACATACAAATGTATAAATAAAAACATCCTTAAATCCATCACTTATGTTAGATCATGTAAGTCCACCACATAATATATGTCCTAACTTGAATTCTAGGATGGTTTATTAGGAACCTTTTACTCTTTAAACCCCTAAAAACTCCCAAGTTTACCACCAGAGGGCCCCGAGTCTGACCCCTTAAAAAGAGTAGGAATGACCTAAAATCATTCCTTCAATAGACTAAGGACCAGTCCACCTTTTGACCCTCTCACCCTTGCTCAGGCCCTACGCCAGATTTCGGACAGTCCCAATGACCTCCTAAAGATCTATAAATACTGGGGACCTTGTCCGTAAGCGGCAGTCTGCCTGGACAGCTCGACACCAGCTCGTTGTCTGTCAGGTTAAAGTGTGGATGAGGCTTTAGGGCGCAAGGCCTACAAGGCTAAATGGCGCCCGAACAGCGACGTAAACATATCAATAGTGGCGTTGCGAAACAACTGCGAGAAGGAAACAAGATGAAACTAGCAAACAAGCGCGGCGAAGAAATCAAATATGAGAAGGGACTGGGACAATCGTGGCCGATTTGGAAGGGGAACTGACCTCGACATTCGCCCAAGGGCTGTGGAAACCACGAAAACCAAAGCGAGGTCCGCTGACCCGGGGAGCGAACTCCAGATCTCCCGATCGCAGGCGGAGATGTTAACCAAATGACCAACTACTGTGGAACCTGTCTAAGTCAATACTGTAGGAACCGGGCATCACGTATCGGTTTAGACAGGTTATTGACTTATGCAGGGACATTAAACAAGCATGGGGATGAGCTCGGGACCGGCCGCTGATATTAGGTTGTGGAGGTTATAAGTTTACACTGTATAAGTTAAGACAGGTTCTACTGTAGTTTGGTTGAAGTTACCACAATTTGCGTTGTTACTACAACCACAGCCCTGAGTTTAGCTTTAAAGTTTTCCAAAGCTGACTTAGATGCAAACTCAAAGATTTGCTTACCTAGAAGACTTATACACTGTACATGTGCTGAAGCCTGTCCTTATTTGAAGCAGACAACATTTCATAGCATACTGTGGAGACAAGTGTAACGTCAACACGGTTGGCTTTAAGTAAGTGCGCCAGTTTCATTTTTACAAAGATTTTAACAAAGGTTCTTCAAACATCACTTAGCATGTCAGTAGATTTTGTTTGCCCAAAGCCCAGAAGCACTTAACGCACCTGTGGGAGAGGCAGGAGTGCCTCTCAGAAAAAATGAAACTGGGGGTGAACTATCAATTCAACGCTTTTTTGAACTTCACATTGCATATCCTAACTTGTTTGCTTAATGAGCCATGACATGTCTGGCTATGCTCACAGCTAAGAGGTTACCATTATTTTATAAAAAAAACACTAAATAAAGCCTCAAAAGTACACACTGTAACAGACCATCAAGAATATTTAAATTGTTCATTGATTTAGGGTCTACTGGTCACACCCTTCTCCAAATAAGTTGTTTAAGTAATGATGTACAATTGCAGCACATTATCATTGTTAGTGCATGTTCCTTGTGTATTGTTTTAATTTATAAAGATTGTCCGAAATTCCATCAAAATTATGTATGATGTCATGGACTCAAGATGTCCTATGGGAACTTGTACATGTAAGAACATGTTACGTCGTTATTTTTTGAAATTATCTGCAATGTCACAAAAAGAGTGACAAGGATTTCAAATTGATTGCTACTTGGTTTCGAGACATGATTGATTTGCTGTGTGAAGTAATTTCGCTATGTAAATTGGATTTCTGATCTTGAAACAACATTTTATGAAAGTAAAATGTACGACCTAGGCTCGTAGATACGTCAACCTAACCTAACCCATTGTCAAGTCATTTGACCCTGAATAAGCTTCCATTTTTGCTACAAGTCCTGAAGCAAAGACCTCAAGACATTCAAATTCGTGAATTGAACGTGGTTTTGTTGAATTATCACAGTTGGTTATTTTAGCAAACCTCTCTAAATTCGTCTTCTGGGTTTGATTCTCAATTAGAGCGAGTGTCCTCCAGGTGACCTTGGTGTCAAATTGCACTTAACCAGGTTAATTGCTCCAATCCTCCATTAAAATCCCTAATTAATGGGAAGGGATGAGCGAGATGTACGTACTTAAAGGCTTAAATTAGCCTTTTATTCAAGGCGTTTTTGGATCCTCTCAACCTGACTCTGAATTTATTACGAGTTTTCATATTAAATCTTGATCCTGCTCCCCCTTTGATGGCTAAAAATGATGGGGTAAAAATAATGAAGGGGAAATACGAATTCTAGTTGGATGGATTGGTAAGCAGGGATTAAAATCCACATTTTTTAGCACTGATTATCCACGGTGTAACAATTTTTTGTGGAAATATCCCAGGTTAGCAGCTGCCTTGCTTTCGGCTTGGATAAAATGGATTTTGGAAGTTAAAAACCGCCTGTAAAATTTTTATACTCAGATTTTATATTTTTAAAATATTTCCAAAAATCTGGTGCTTTTTAACAGTAATTTTGCATTATGAATGCGTCGTTATGACATTATTGCCTCGTATAATCACTTTTTTGAGATGATCAAGTTATATTTTCTGAAATCCAGAGTTGATCATTTTGTTATTTAATTTTGTTTTGCCAAGATTGATGCAACCACATATTATGCCAGGTGCCATCTAAAATAATGTACAAGTGCAAAATGGAAACTTTTTCGTTTTTTTTTTGCTTGCATTTTATTTTGTATTTTACTTGAGAAGTGCATCCTCTTGTAAAAATAAAATCATACTTTGTATTTTCTTAATTTTTTTTTTATTTTTTAAAAAAAAAAGTCATTTCTGGTCCGAAAAAGTGATCCAGAGATGAATTTTCCTATACTACTAAGGACATCAGTTATGCCAGGTGCCATCTAAAATACAAGTGCAAAATGGAAACTTTTTTCGTTTTTTTTTTGCTTGCATTTTATTTTGTATTTAACTTTACAAGTGAGATCCTCTTGTGAAAATAAAATCATACTTTGTATTTTCTTTATTTTATTTTATTTTTAAAAAAAAAAGTCATTTGTGGTCCGAAAAAGTGATCCAGAAAAATAAAAGTGATCCAGAGATGACTTTTCCTATACTACTAAGGCCATCAGTCATGCCAGGTGCCATCTAAAATACCAGTGCAAAATGGAAACTTTTTTCGTATTTTTTTGCTTGCATTTTATTTTGTATTTTACTTGACAAGTGAGATCCTTTTGTAAAAATAAAATCATACTTTGTATTTTCTTCATTTTTTTTTTTTTAAAGTCATTTCTGGTCCGAAAAAGTGATCCAGACATGACTTTTCCTATACTACTAAAGCCATCAGTTATGCCAGGTACCATCTAAAATCCAAGTGCAAAATGGAAACTTTTTTCGTTTTTTTTTTGCTTGCATTTTATTTTGTATCTTACATGACAAGTGAGATTCTCTTGTAAAGCTAAAATCATACTTTGTATTTTGTTTATTTTATTATTTTTTTTTAAAAAAAAAAAGTCATTTCTGGTCCGAAAAAGTGATCCAGAAAAATAAAAGTGATCCAGAGATGACTTTTCTTATACTACTAAGGCCATCAGTTATGCCAGGTGCCATCTAACATACAAGTGCAAAATGGAAACTTTTTTCGTTTTTTTTTTTGCCTGCATTTTATTTTGTATTTTACCAGACAAGTGAGATCCTCTTGTAAAAATAAAATCATACTTTGTATTTTCTTCATTTTACTATCTTTTTTTTTTAAAAAAAAGTCATTTCTGGTCCGAAAAAGTGATCCAGAGATGACTTTTCCTATACTACTAAGGCCATCAGTTATGCCAGGTGCCATCTAAAATACAAGGGCAAAATGAAAACTTTTTTCGTTTTTTTTTTGCTTGCATTTTATTTTGTATTTTACTTGAGAAGTGAGATCCTCTTGTGAAAATAAAATCATACTTTGTATTTTCTTCATTTTATTATTTTTTTTTTAAAAAAAAAAGTCATTTCTGGTCCGAAAAAGTGATCCAGAAAAATAAAAGTGAGAAAGATAAATAAAAGTGATCCAGAGATGACTTTTCCTATACTACTAAGGCCATCAGTGAGGCCTTCAGTTATGCAATGTGCCATCTAAAATACAAGTGCAAAATGGAAACTTTTTTCGTTTTTTTTTTGCTTGCATTTTATTTTGTATCTTACATGACAAGTGAGATTC
>JAQFYZ010004659.1:0-10685 GCA_034695085.1 Cylindroiulus punctatus | reverse complement strand
ATGTAACATTTTTGCAGATACGGTATATTTTGTGAAAATTTTGATGAACTAAGAATCAATTGCATAACATTTGCATGGGAAAAAATGTGACAAATGCGATATTTGCATGTGACAAAATGTGACGAATGTCCAATTCTTGGATGTGACAAAATGTGATATAGCTGGCCACATGCCTGTGAAAAGGAAAAGGTATTACGCGGTGTACTAAATCTTTCTTTTTCAATTTAATTCAGTTTAATTCACACACAGTCAGAACCGTGCCATGTGGTGGTGGCAGATTTACCCAAATACAAAAATGTTGCAGAACAACGCGATATTTCTGGTAATCATGGCTTGCGGCGTAAAAATACGGTTCTGCGGCTGAAATTCAATAATGCGAGCTTATTCTCTTATTGGAATGCTTAATCTAGTGTTGTCCCGTGTAACTGCTGGTATATTCTTCCTTTGTGTTAAGCACATTGCCAGTGCATTCTTATCCTGAACTACCTGTGTGAGTATGCTACGTCCCGGAGTATAATAAACTTAGGGTGAACTAACCCCTGTATGTCGACCCCTCATTTTACGCAGCGTAAAATACGGTTCTGCGGCTGAAGTTCAATAATTCGAGTTTATTCTCTTATTGGAATGCTTAGTCTAGTGTTGTCCCGTGTAACTGCGGGTATATTCTTCCTTTGTGTTAAGCACATCGCCAGTGCATTCTTATCCTGAACTACCTGTGTGAGTATGCTACGTCCCGGAGTATAATAAACTTAAAGTGAACTGACCACTGTATGTCGACCGCTCATTTTACCCGTCGTACCAGATCCAATACGCTTCCCGGCCGAGGATCCACACGCTACCATTGGTACGAAAGGAGTAATTGGTAATTACGCGGATGAGAGAAATAAGTCGGCGGGACCGAGAGTAACACCGATCAATGTTACTTTGCAGTTGTACTACATTTAAAGCGCAGTTGTGCAGTTGCGGGTGTTGAAGCTGCTGTTCTGGAGCTTGCCGTTATCGCGTAAAATCATCGGTTATTGTCTTTTCAGTTGCCGCCGAGACTCGTGCCAAAGACAGACACCATGACCGAGAAGCGGGGAATGAAGGCTCTGGAGGCGTGGTGCCGCAAGGTGACCAACGGCTACCGGGACGTCAAGATCAACAACATGACCACGGCCTGGAGGGACGGCATGGCGTTCTGTGCCATCATACACCACTTCCAGCCGGACCTCATGTGAGTGCCCCGAGCTGGCATCGCGTTGCTCATGGTTGAACCGCGGCTCGTAATTGCGGTTAATAAGTATAACTGATGCAATTTCACATTTTTTCTTCTCCTCGCAGTGATTTTGACTCTCTGTGCAAGGACAACATCTTCCAGAACAATGACTTGGTGAGTTGTACTTCTTCGTTGTCTAGTTTCTCACTTCCAATTCTGATTACCATGCCTCGGAGAAAGTGTCGTTGCTGATTTTCTGTTTTTTCCCCAAGGCTTTCAGCATGGCCGAGCGCCTGGGCATCCCGGCCCTGCTAGATGCTGAAGACATGGTCAGCTACAAGGTCCCGGACAAGCTGAGCATCCTCACCTACGTGTCGCAACTATACCAGCACTTCCACGCCCTCGCACGTGAGTATTCCGGGAAAAAATCTAGTTATAAGAAAGCACGGGTGTACCAATCATGAAATGAAATTTCCGGCTTTGATTGATTCAAGGAGCGCATTTCAGTTTAGCGTATTTAGCGCAGTCACATTTTTAGTACTTCGTTACCTACCAATTCCTTTTTTGTGTGTTTACGCTTACATTTACGGGAAGAAATTATATCAAATATAACTTTACATGGACAAAATTTTGCCGAAGGAAGACAAAAACCACAATAATACTTATTTTGTTCGTTTATCTGGTTTTCGCTCGGCCGCAGCACTTGTCGTTCGGTTGCTGATACGCTGCGTAAATTTGGATGCGAACACATTTTCTAAATTAATCGAGCCGTCAAGTGCTAGAAAAATGTTGTTTGTACTTTTTTTTCTGTCATGCATCACTCTTGAGCAGGTCATCGAGGGTGTCTGAAAATCACAATTTTGTGATGACGAAACACAAAAAGTCCAATATTAGTTGAAACGCTTTTGAGTCATGGAAAAGTAATGAAATGAAACTCACAGCATGGAATTTCTGCTTTTGAATGATTACTTTTGTCTACTTTTGCTAGTTTTTGTACTTTTGCTACTTTTTGTACTTTTTAATACAATCAGATTTTTGGCACTTTGCAACCTGCAATTTCATGTTTTTCAATTTTTGTCATCAAAGTCATCTAAGTATACCATGTAAAGTTTCACTTTGCAAGTGATGCCGAAAGTCGCGGCATTTGTAGCGTCAAACCTGGTAGACACTCTTTACGGGAGCGGGAAACCAATAATTCCATCCGAAATATAACCGAGAATGACAACTTTTGCTAACTTTCAACATTCTGTCTTTGTCTAGCAGCACCGTCGCCTGCCAAGCGTCCGCTGGAGGTCAACGAGGATGCGGCGGACACGGCCGAGACGCCCGAAAAGGTTTGTTCGCCAACCGTTCTGATTCACGGTCCTTCTGCTCTCCGTACACATCCAAGAATTTGTCCTTTTCCATTTCTCGACCCTCGGCACACTGGCCCTTCTAGCAGTATTGCGAGCACACAGTTTTTTTTTTTTGTTTTTTTAGTTTTTGACTTTTCTGATATCGGCACTCGTGCCGAAAGTCTCCTTTCCTCTCTGTATCTGATTTTAGGTGATCTTCAGGCTCGTTTTCTCCTACTTAAGTGCATGGACTCGAAGCGCATGCGGCGGTCGAGAAAGCTCGACGTAACCCCGAAATTAGCTTTAAGTTCGATTTCGTTTTCAAGGAATGGCTTCGGTTGCACGTATACAGTAGCGTGCTGTCCCTAAACCTAGCGTTGGCTTTATGTTCTGATAAATCCCTATGTGGGAATTGAAAAGTAACCTTTGATGTATATTCTGATAAATGTAGATTGCATTGCCTCGCGCTAACACAACATCGTCAATGCTTTGCGCTTTTAAATGTGACAAAACTTTCTCTACTTCTTCCCGCTTCTTGTGTTTTGTCCGTACCTTTGTCTTCTTCTCCTCAAACCTGATCATTTACGGCTGCTCTGATATGTGATGGGCTTGATGGCCGACATCCCTCGGTCAGAAACATTCACCAAAATCTCATTGTTATAATTCAATTAATTTGTTAAAGCCACAAGGCTAGTCTTACCTAAAATGAGCAAAGGAGAAAAGGGGGGTTGTAATTTTTCGCACTGTATAAATTTGGGGTCTCTCTGACATAATGCATCGTAGCAGATATTTTCAAAAATAATCAAATTTATTTTAAAAGTTAATTTTGTTTGGACATACACACGAGCTCTGACGTGTCAGCCTGTTAGCGAACAAAAGTCGCAAATGATACAATTTAGTTAAATTTTCTAATATTTTTATTTTATTTTTATCCGGCATCTCCATCGGTCGTAACATACTCCAAAATGTCATTGGGGTTGTTATAACTTGTCAAAATTAAAATAATTAAAATTAAAATATTAAAATTAAAAATTAAAATTATAACTTGTCAATAAATTTCCCGTGGGATGGTCAGGTTTTCGCACGGTTCAAATTTGCGCAAAAATGTAGCGCATACATTTTCTGAAGTTGTTTGTCAATTGTCAATGTTTAAGACTTAAATTCTAGTTAAAAATAAGGCTACTTTCATAGACAATTATCAAAACAAAAGGTATTTTTTGGACAGATGTATTGTTATGGCAAATACTCTTAAGCTAAAAAATAAGCGATCATTTCGCATGAACTTCTCCAACTACATTTCATCCTAATTTCCTCCAAATTTCTGCTAACTAAGTCCTTATTTAACACCTCTGAAACACTCGACCTTTCCTCCAGTTGATTATTTTGGTGCGAAGCTTGATTTTTTAAATTTTTTTTTTGCATTTTTAACCCCTTTTGTTTATTTTTTGGCCTCTTCCTATCCTGTCCAACCCATTTTGTGTGCACCCAGGGTATAAATGGCCAGTCCATCACCTCAGAATTAGATCTGTTAAGTTTTTGACATCAGGTACGTGTTTTTCGTTCGTTTTGTTTTTCATTGCGTCGAGCTTTCCTAGATTCCCGTGCACGCATCACTTGTCGTGCGCTTTTTGCGGCTTCGAAAGATGCTCGAACCGCTTGCTTTCATCAAGCGTAGCATGTGTTTTATTCCTAATGTGTAGGCTGTTGTGATGATCACCTATTGTGGAGCTCCCATCTCATTTACATGTTTTTAGTTTTATTTTTCAGGGGATATCCAAATAGTATGTCAAAACTTGTTCGGGATTGTCGGACCCCATATGGACACCCGGTGCTGTTGTAATCATCACCAAAATTATTGCACTTTTCATAAAAATAACATCAAAAATGATGAATTATGGTCAGGAAAATGACACGGATGCGACTCCTGTGACAAAAAGATGCCGGAGGCGCATATTGTTGCGATATTAGGTCGAAATTTAATGATAACTTTTAACCAAAAAGTTAATGATTACATAATCATTTGGCAAACCCTTTTTGGTCTCCCATCTTTCCCAAGATGTGCATAAAAGTGCAATTATTTTGCCATCAATGCCTAAAATGTGCAATTAATGGCAGAATTTTAGATTGCAAAGTTACAGCACTTTTGAATATTGTAAAATCTGGCATAAAAGTACAATTATTTTGCCATCAATGCATAAAATGTGCAATTAATGGCAGAATTTTAGATTGCAGAGTTACAGCGCTTTTGAATATTTTAAAATCTGGCATAAAAGTACAATAATTTTGCAGAATTTTAGATTGCAAAGTTACAGCACTTTTGAATATTATAAAACCTGGCATTAAAGTACAATTATTTAGCCATCAATGCATAAAAAGTGCAATTAATGGCAGATTTACTGCACTTTTGAATGATATAAAATCTGGCATTAATGGCCATCAATGGCAAAAAGTACTAATGCAGTTTTACAACATTTTTGAATGATGTAAAATCTGGCATAAAAGTACAATTATTTTGCCATCAATGCCTTAAAAGTGCAAGTAATGACAGATTTACTGCACTTTTGAATGTTATAAAATCTGGCATTAATGGCCATCAATGGCAAAAAAGTGAAAATTATTGGCAGAATTGTAGATTGCAGATTTACAGCATTCTTGAATGATGTAAAATTTGGCATACAAGGGCAATTATGTTGCCATCAATGACTAAAAAGTGCAATTAATGGCAGATTTACTACACTTTTGAATGATTTAAAATCTGGCATTAATGGCACCCATTTCTCCGCAATAAACGTTTCATAAAATGGCAAATTTACAGCATGATATTTGAATATTTAGCAGAAATTATAATGACATTAATTGCACTTTTTGATGTAAATGTTTTGTTGGGGAGTGAGAAAAGCACCAGGGTCAATTGCCCTTGCAGCCATGGTAGAGATGATGACATAATATTTGGCGTTCCACTTAATGTCGTTGTTTCATCACATGACCTCACGGTCTTTCAAATCGGATATGAGATGGGAGCCCTACGATGCTTCATCGGCCGTTCGTCCGTTGCTTTCATCCGCTGTTTTCTCGATCCCTGTAGCGCCCGGCCGTGGAGGCCCCCGCCGCCGCCCGACCACCGCCTTCCGTGCCGCGGACCGACGTGTGCCAAGCCTGCAGGAACCGGGTGTACATCCTGGAGCGGCTGATCGTGGACAACAAACTGTACCACCGTACGTGCTTCAAGTGCCTCAAGTGCGCGGCGGTGCTCAGCCCCGGCTCCTACGTGGAGTGCGACCTGTCTGACCGCTACGAGTGCATCCAGTGCCCGCTCCAGGAGGAGAAGCAGGCCAAGAACCGGCTGAGCGAGGCGGTGCTCAAACGGTTCTCAGATACCGCGAACGGCGACGGCAGCCGGCCCGCGTCCCAGTCGGCAGCCCCGTGGCGGACCGAGATCCCGCTGCTCGAAGAGGCCCCGAAGCCATCCGTCATCGCCGAGGCAGCCGCCAGGGCCCGGTCCCGCTTCCACGACCAGAATCTCAACCACGTGGGACCCGAAGACCCCGCGCTGCTGGACACGGGCCAGACACTGCCGGAACTGCCGCGGAAACCCGTAGGTGAGTTTAGCGATGATCCCGACGCTGCGGCTTCTGGACCGCGGCACGATAGCCACGGCGGTGAAGCCGCACCACCTGCGGCTTCCGATCACCCAAGTGCGATGCAGACCAGCGGCAGCGGCTGCGGGGACCTGTCCAGCGACGTCCGCAACAACAACGTCAGGACACCGCCTTCGGCCAAGCCGCCCTTGCCTCCAGGCGGCGAAGCCGAACCGAGCCGCGGCTCGGCCAAGCCCGCGCTGCCGCAGAAGCCGGCTCTGCTGGAGCGGCCCCGATCCCTGCCCATCCAGAGGCCGAACCACGCATCGATGCCGGATAGCGAACCAGAACCCGCCGCGAGGAAGTCGGTGCAGGTAATCTCTAGCGAGGCAGTTCTGGAAACAACGAAGCTGCAGGTGCGGGTCGAGGTGGCTGCGGAAGCAGCTTCTGCGATAGATGCGATAGATGCGGCTGCCGAACGGGAGGTTCTCGCGGGTGATGCGGTCCCGAATGACGGCTCCGCAGCTATCGAGGCTTCGAGCTCGGATGCCGAGACCGAAGCGACGGATGTGGTCGATGGAGCCGGTGGTCTGGGCCCGGACCTCTCAACTGCGGCCGCACCGGATCCGGCGGAGGATTCCGGAACTGGTACTGGTAAGGCTTGCGGGCTCGACGACGAAGCAGGTTCCGGGAAGCCGGATGTGGTCGAAGACGTCCCAGCCGTGAGTATGGATCATTCAGCGGATTCCGGATCCGGCATCGGTGACCGAGCTGCTTCCAATAAGCCCGACGGGGTCGAAGCCCCTGGTGCGGATCGGGTCGACGCTTCCGGAACCGATAAGGCTTCCGGCCCCGGCGACGAAGCTGCTTCCAAGAAGTCCGGCCTGGTTCCGGTGGCGGCTCCGCGCGCCAGCAGGGCCAAGCGGCAGCAGGCCCAAGTGCCCGCCAAGCGGGAACCTCGCGCTGCTCCGGCTCCAGCGCTCCCCAGGCGCCACGCGGCTCCGGCCCCGACGCCCCCCAAGCCACCGCGGAATGCCGAACAGCCGGACTATCCCGAGGACCTGAATCCGTTCGGCGACGACGAAGAGCCGGCGGCTGCCGCCCAGGAAGAACCGCAGAAGAAGAAGCCGTCCCTGAACCCTTTCGGAGACTCGGACGATGACGACGGGGACGGCGGTCGGCAAGAGCCGGAAGTGAAAAAATTGCCGGAACCGGTGCAGCGGAGGCTCGTGCCGTGCTACGTGAACCCGTTCTCCAGCGACAGCGAAGGGGACAGCGAGGGCAGCTCCAGGTTCTCCGCGTCCCCGGCTCCGTCGCCACACAAGGCGGTGCCGGCATCTTCGGCCACCATGCGGAAGAAGAGGCCGGCGCCAAGGCCCCCGGCTGCGGCGTCGCCTGGAATAACGCCGCAGACCACCCCGAGGCCCGCGCAGCGGAACCCACCACCGCCCCCGAAAAGGATCGTGGTCGGTCCCGACGAGGCCTACCTGACCGAGAAGTCCCTCAAGGAGCTGGACAACAGGAACCGCACGAGGGCGGGCCAGGACGGAGGACCGGCCGGCAACCAGTTGAGCCCCGACTCCCTGGAGTCGACGGAGCCCGTGGAGCTGCGCAGCCCGGGCAGGCTGCCCAACACCTTCGGCAACTGGAAGAGGAAGAAGAAGAGGGCGCCCCCGCTGCCCGGCCCGCGCAGGCGACAGGTGATGATGGCTTTGCACGCACACTTCGGTGGGGATTGCGGGAATGCATGTTTGGTTGGTTGAGCAAAAGTGTTAACCTTGCCCCGCTTTACGCAATTCATTTTTTTTTTTTTTTTTTTTTTGTGAAATGGAGCCCAGGTTAGGCCGGCGGCAGACGAGCGGTGTTTTAACGCATGGACGCAGCGCTTTTTCAACATGCGTTCGTCCTAGCCATTATCGTCAATAGGTGCATGCACATCGTCGTTGATTTGACGTGGGTGTTCTGCTAGAACGCGCGTCCTGTAAGGCCATAGACTAAAGCATGACTAACCATAGACTAAAGCGCCCTAGCGTACGCTTGCATTAAAAAAGGCTGGTAGTAGAAGCGCCGTAGTTATCCGTCTGCGACAGCGGTCTGACTGCGGTACCACAGCGTCGTTGATTTGACGCGGGTGTTCTGCTTGAACGCTCATCCTGTAAGGACATAGACTAAAGCGCCTTAGCTTAGGCTTGCATTAAAGAAGGTTGGTAGATGAAGCGCCGTAGTTATCCGTCTGCGAAACGCGCGTTTATCCACTGCACGTCTGCATTGGATAACGGATGCTGCGTCACCGTGCGTATAACGGTGCCCTAAAAAAACAACGCTCGTCTGCGGCCGGCCTTAGGAAGCCTCAACTTATTCGTGAAATCTGGCCGCCCACGAGAAAACGAGGAGCGCGAAGAATCGATGAATCCGAGTGATAACCTCGAGGAGTTTATCAAGTTTCTAACCCGAGTATGATGCTCCATTTCTCGTGACGAGCCGACTCCTCACGGCTGCGCGAGAAATTCATCGACTTTTCACGCTGCTGGTTTTTTCATGAAATTAAAAAGCGTACAAAAATGCTGAGTATGAATTAAAGGTATAGTAGTGAGTAGCCGAGGTTTTCAGCTTTCTTAACCAGGTAAAATTGCATGTGTCATGACATTGACATCATCTTTTTTTATGTGTGAAATTGAGCCCTGACATCTCGCGTGTCCTTTTTCTGCCCTCCAGGTGGCCACCATCTCCATTAAGGATATCCAGGCGGAGCTGCTGGAGATCGAGGAGAAGCACCTGGAGCTGGAAAGCAGGGGAGTGGAGATCGAGAAGAGCATCCGGGAGAAATTCAACGACGGTGCGTGGTTCGATGATGCTCACGAGGTCCGGCTTCTTCTTTCGAGGGCTGATCTTTATTTTTTTTTTTTTAGAAATCGATCCGTCCGTCGAGGAGGAGGACCTAATCATCCAGCTCTTCGACCTGGTCAACAAGAAGAACGAGCTCTTTAGGAGGCAGACCGAGCTGACCTATCTGTGAGCCCCCTTTCGAGCGGTTTTGAATTTTAGGCCGTTGTTAATATTGGTTTACACGTCACATCGAAGCGGTGACTGGAGGATTCTCGGACATATAGATTTGGGTCCCAGTCGGTGTTTGCGGTGGTAGTGCACAATGTCTCCGGGATTCAATTCTTCTTCGGGTGCTGAATTTTATTTATTGAAAAGAAAAGAAAATAATTAGGTGACGAGTGCTGTTCGTCTTATCGTTGTCCCGTTGCATTTCTTTTGATGGCTAACCCTCATCGCTTGTTTTTTCTAATTATTTGCTTTTAAATCAATGAAATTAGATTTGTCCAACGAATATTTCGAAACTGCCCGCAAAAAGTTAAAGAGACCGGATATTTATCCTTAGTCCGACCCTTAGTGGAGTATTGCTCTATGATTTGGAATCCTTACCGGGTGGGTCAGGTGCATGAAATCGAAATGGTACAGCGTAGAGCTGCTAGGTTTGTTACGGGTAACTGCGAGCGAGACCGGAGCGTTACTCGAATGATCCGAGGTCTCCGATGGGATTCGTTACGAGCGAGACGGGAGGCTCGATGCACTGGGCTTTTTGATAAATTCGTTACGTCGGGAAATTCTAACTCGGTGGAGGGAATTTTAAAACGAAACCACCGAGGTGGTAGACGCTGTCATCGCAACCCACTTATGGAAATCCATGCACGCCCGGATCCATATTACTGGTCCTATTTCTCGCGTGCCATCAGACGTTGGCATTCTCTTCCGAAGGATAGCCTTAAGCTACGAGAAATTCATTTCGACAATGAAGGAATTGGTGTCCAGCACAACACGGTGGTACCCTTTGAACTTAACTCGGGTTAATGGACTAGATCCCCCTACCACATGGTACTAAAAATACCGACAGTAGGGTACTGAGTTGAATTGAATTGAAATTCAGCACCTGAAGAAGGGGTTGAATCCCCAAAATGTTGTGCAAAACCTGACTGAGACCCAAATCTACTTGTTCACTAATCATTAGTTGTGTTCGGCTCGCTGAGATTTTTGTTTTGTTCCTTCAGGAAACGACAGCAACGCTTGGAAGAAGAGCACGCCGACCTGGAATATCAGATCAGGTGCTTAATGGAAAAGTCGGGTACGACTTTTGACTTTTGGTTGAACTTGCAAAAATAATTCATCACAGAAACCAGCAAAATAACATTTAAGTCATTCGCTGTCCATTATAATACACACACAGAGAGTACTGACAAGTTGGCACGAATGATTTACTGAAAAAAAAAGCCAGGAAGATTTGCTGAAAAAATATTTCCTAATTTTTGCTTTCCCGATCCTTGATTTCGCAGACGACAAGAAGACGGACGAGGACCGCGCCCTGGAAGACCGGCTCATCGCCCGCCTGGTTGAGGTGGTCACGCAGAGGAGCGAGATCATCGAGAGCATGGAAATGGACAGGGTCAGGTATGGCGACGTAACTATTCAATCAGGGTTCATATGCACCTGGAAAGTCAGGGAAGAACAAAATGGTCAGGGAGAGTCAGGGAAAACTACGTTTTTTGCTGTAAAATCAGGGAAAGTCAGGGA
>JAQFYZ010004658.1:0-10685 GCA_034695085.1 Cylindroiulus punctatus | reverse complement strand
ATATTTGTAAGTGTTTCAAGTGCAACCCAAATATTCCCTTTCCCCATCTTGCGGAATAAACATCTTATTATTATTATTATTATTATTATTAAGAAATTCAGATTCATAACATTGGTCTTATTTTTGCATGGTATTAACCTGCCAATTCTTCATTAGGTTTCTTTTGCAATTCGGCAAACTCATGAGGATACGTATCCATCCAGTTCCAGATTGCCTATGAGAGTAAATGACATTACATAAAATCATAGCACATTTATCTGATCAGAAAGGATTTTAACAACAAAACGATGTTCCCACCTTTTCCAAACTGTTCATCATGACTATATGGACACCTTTTTTCAAGCACCTGAATTTCTGGATTGTTTCTGAAAACCATGAGAAACATTTATACGAATGTCTCTACGATCACCTCGAAATGCTTCAATTTTGGTAAGCTTACCACTTAGCAGCCGCACAAGTCTGTCGCCATCAACGTTGATATGTTGAATTAGCTCAATGTCGCTATAATCTGCATTTTCTTCTCCGCAATTGGACAGTTCTTGGAGCCTAGTAATGCATCAAATATTAATTAAAAATGAGATAGGGTCAAGAAACTAAGCAGAAACTCAAAAAATAATATCTACCTAGCAGATATCCGATTGAACACGGCATTGAAGTGATTCAAACTCAAAGCGAATAAAACTTTGGAGGCCAGCATACGTAGCTGAACCACCATGGGCCCTTCATTGGGTAAATTAAGAAATTGACAAATCCCTTTCAACAGCTGCTTAACGTAAACGGCTTCATCCACCCGGCTCGTGTCTTTTACTTGTTGTGAGGGAACTTGGCCAGAATTTTCCTGTTAAAAAGGTAGTTTTCGCTACATAAACCATTTCTAATCCAAATTAGCTATTGCAAACAGCATTCAATTGAGAAATTGACATTTAAAAAGAAATGATCATAAATTGTTGCGTGAAAATGCTCAAAACAATTTGACAGTTTGTGTAGTTTAAATAAAATATTTGGAATGTCAGTTACAACCTTGGAGACAAAACATTAAAAAATCATAAAAAAGGGGATTCTGTCTTGAAAACCCAAGTTTTCTTCCTTCGAAAAGAATAAAACCAGCCTAAGGAAATTATAAAAGACTTACCCCATTCAAGCATTTCTCGATTGTATCAAGAATGATCAATTCGGATTCATAAATATTCTTTTCGAAGTCGGAGCCATGAGGTTTCTGCAAAGAAGATGAGATATTGTTACAACTACAGCTAACGAAGAGCCTTAGACAAAATCAATTCCGGCGATCAGTCACCTACCATATCATTTATAGCCTGGAGGATTTTCGTCAATCCGGTGATGACTAGAGAAAACTTGTGCCTGCTTATGTTGATGAGGCATTTTTTGTTTTGTTCCACGTTCAGTCGGGAATGCGTTGTCTGTGGTCCTGTACGACATGGCAACTATAAAAGCAATGACAAAACCCACATTATGGTCATATTGACACATCGAGGAAAGCTTACGCAGTGACCAAAACATTGCCATATATATTTGCAATTATCAACGTTATTATTTCTCGTTTGAAAAGACCGCTTTAAATAACATCCCCATCGTGTAAAAAATCGATAAAACTGATTATTTAACTTTGATTGGTAGCCAGGAGGGGCTCAAAAACTGTGCGCCTACACAATAATGGCGATCAAGCGGATACAGCGGATTACTATAAAGTTACTGGTAACTTATGCCATAAAGTGCATGGAGCATGGCACACTACGCTGACACTGGCATGGTTTCGCCCCTATCTCGTGCTACATCAGTGGACATTGGCTAATGTCATGCTAGATGTCAGAACACCGCATATTACGTTGGTGGGCGTTCGGCCTTAGGTTTGACACGGTGTATCGGCAACGGGAACGAGGTCTCCACAATACAGACATCTGCAATAAAGCCCAGGATATTTTTTATAGCGATGTTCTGCTCTGCTATGATGAACCCTGGTCAGGACATCTGACACACATGAAGGATGGACTACGGAGACACTCCACTGGTACCCCTATAACCTAAAGCGACATAGGACGACTTCCTATCAGGTGGCTCGATAGTATATGATCGGCCTCAGTTTTCTCCCCCACGACATGACATTTCTCCTCCATGACATGGTAGTCCAGATCAATACTGACCAGTGATGATAGCAAATCTGATGCACATACAGTACACTAGCTGTAGGTCTATGCCAAGTTCGCAATTACATCTCAAACATTTATTTCAAGATCCACACAACTCAAGAATTGTCATGCAACCGGTGGTATCTTTGCCTTGAGACAAAAACAACACACCCATAATGTAGAAACCCCTTGGTTTTGCAGAATTGGCAGCTGCATCAGCCCCGAAACAATGGTACATGTAGTCTATGGCAAAACAATTTACAAAATTGCCTAGCTCTCCCATATTCAATATTGATAACTTTTAGTTGTGTCACTCGTTGAAAAACGTGTGCGATGCACGGGCCTAATAGTTGAACTGGCACGATCGAGTTAACAATGCACTCGACCGATTTGTTTCTTGGGACAATTAATTTGCAGTGCTGAAATTCTCATTTCCACCTCAAAATTCCAATGATTGCTACTGTACGTACTGCATCGCACGTCACCAACAGATGGTTTATTAGGGAATAAATGGAACTTTGATACAAGTGTCAGATACAAAATTACAGCTGATGAAAGTAAACATTCAACCATCGCGTAATGAGCGAGCGATTATTCCATCAATAAACGAAATGAAAACAGGAAAAATAAACATGTAGGCTTATTGCCGTTCAATTTGACAGCAACCACACAAAGTAGTTCCAGCGGAGCTCATATGGCGAGTTGACATTTCAAGCATGAAATAAAAATCAACAGTTCGACCAATAAAGCAGCCATGCCATCAAAATTCTGCAAAATTGTCCGTTTGTTCATCAAATGACCCGGTTTTTGAACTCAAAAGCCGGTTATTTAAAATCAATGGAAAGCCGCTTGTCAATGGCGCGACTGCTCAGAGCGTTACCTCATTTACTAGATTTTTCGTCAAAAAATTTAGTGAAATTCGTCCTTACCTGATCTTCAAACCTCTGCAGCAAGGACGCTGCCCACTCCACGGGTTTTTGGGTTGCCATTTCACGCCAGAAATTCAGTCAAACATCAAATGCTGCCATGGAAAACGCGAATAATTCGATGTAGAGAGATATCGCCAATAGATCACCACCAACTTCGGCCATTTTGTGCCTCATCACTTCGAACTCAAAGCGCACGAATACAACGGGGATGCGCAACTGCGAGCTGTGATCATGGATGTCTTTATTTTAAAAATGTAAATTATTGGCTTTGAATTGAACTTATCAAGAATCAGCTGATTCTTGTGAAAAAGTTTTATAGGCATTTAGGAAAACATGTTAAAGTAACATCATGGTAAAGTCATAAGGTCAAAGAGGCTTCCGTAACATCCACAGTGGTCAAACCAAACAGAACAATTACCACATAAACAAGGTTGATAACGCGTACAATAAATTAAAATTAAAATATAAATTGAGATGTACTTTATTTAGCAGAACTTCGAAACATATTTTTATGCTTCCACCGTCACGCTCAACGAATTTCAAGTGATTAAAAGTTGACTGCATTGTTTACGACAGCTGTCTGCAACTGACAGTATGCTCAAGCAAAACAAGGAAATAACACTTATGTTGATCTGAAAAGCAATAAATATGTTACTAGCAAATCCGTAGTTGACGTATCTTGGTATTAAACAGATGAAATTAAGCACGCATGGCGAAAAAACAATACGAGGGATATCTCATTTATAATTTTTTTTTAAATTTCTGTCTATAAAGTCGAATATTTAGTAAGAATGTTTGTTGGACGATTTCACGATGTTGTAGTTGGCAACACTTCCGTGCTTGCTCGTGGCAGTGGATCGGACGTGGCGTTGGTCGCATCATTCATGACAAGATTTCTGTTTATGACGCTTGGAAATAACCGTTTACCCGTTAGTTTGCTATAAATATAACCTTTGCATTTGGCCCTTAAACATTCGCCAGTTTAGCTAGAGCACATCTGTCATGGGACTGACAATATCGAGCTTGCTAACGCGCCTGTTCGGCAAAAAGCAGATGAGGATACTGATGGGTATGTGCCAAAATACGCCCTTGTCAGGCTTACATGTATATGTCAGGCAACCAATATCCAACTTTTCGAAATATATTCCCGAATATTTGCTGGTATGGTAGACGAAACTGTGATTGTAATGGCTGGCTAAAATTAGCGTTACTCGCGCGCGAAGCTCCATTGAAAGCGAAAAGAGGTAGAAACTCCCCACTAACCCTTCAATTGTCTAATGACTCATTTAGTGGGATTGGATGCCGCTGGTAAAACAACGATCCTCTACAAACTAAAGCTGGGAGAAATAGTCACCACGATACCAACTATCGGTAAGCAAATGTTCAGTTTCAAGAGCATCATTCAAAGCTTGCACAACAGCCGGTTACAGCTGCCAACTCGCTATTGCAGGATTCAATGTAGAGACCGTGGAATATAAGAATATCTGTTTTACTGTATGGGACGTCGGAGGTCAAGACAAGATTCGGCCGCTATGGAGGCATTATTTTCAAAATACGCAAGTAAGATTCATTCGGCGGACACGTCCACATTATGGGTATAGCCGGTGTGCCACGGACAAAGTCTGACCACCACCATCAAGACCATTGTCACAACATGGGAGGGCCGAGCATGAATGGGCTTTATCTTGAACAATGTTGATAAAGCTAATGCTACTAGTCTTGCTAAATGTTTTCTGGTAGATGGTGGACCTTGAAACAGTAGAAATGCTTTGTTGCAAATTAGCTTCCTAGTATTGGGAGACCTAGGTTTGATTCCCAGGCAGCTAACTTGATATTTATTTTTAATACCGGAACCTAGATAGTTGCCCACAAATCGACCGTCCCTTATTCCTGTACTAATTAACTAATTCCCTGTATTCAACTTAATCGTGTAACGAATTACCAGCTCAGGAATAGGTTGAATCGTACTGCAATTCACCTAGCGCCCCTCTGGAAAATAATGTTCAAATAATTGCTGAATTTTTTCAGAACGCTAACGTTGTTACAAGGTTTTTGATAAGTTACCTACAAAACTTCATGTTCCAAGTAATGCAATCTCCCTATAATTTCTTTGCAGGGCTTGATTTTTGTAGTGGATAGCAATGACCGAGAACGTATTGTGGAGGCACAAGAAGAGCTGCAAAAAATGGTTACTTAATAATTATGACACTAGCAGTTAATCGCTTCCTTTAGCTACAATGTTATGTACAATGTTATCGTTTGAATAACTTAGCTCCAAGAGGACGAGTTGCGAGATGCAGTGCTTCTAGTATTCGCCAACAAACAAGATCTTCCCAACGCCATGTCTGCAGCTGAATTAACGGAGAAACTTGCACTAAACCATTTACGTGGAAGAAGAGTAAGTCTACCTTTGACAATATTGAAACAATGCTCAGGCTTACATAATGTGTAATAATTCAAAACTGTGACTTTCAGTGGTACATTCAAGCCACTTGTGCAACACAAGGACATGGACTGTACGAGGGGTTAGATTGGCTTTCAAACGAACTAGCGAAAAAATAACAGCGTTGAAACTCGCCCATTCTGCAATCATGTGGCTCGGAATCGACGTAAAATAGAACGTTCCATAATCCTCTTGGCAACAATTATACACTCGCGGTTGTTTCCTGGCACTCAGTAAATTGAAAAAAGACGCATTATTTTACCTCCTCGTTTCTTGTCGGCTAGGGAAAAAGGCGTTGCTGAATGTAAGCATGCGTCTTCATTGTTCGTTAGTTCATAATAAACGTTGACACTCAATGATGACGTTATTTTCTATCCTGTATGGCTATGATTATGGACTATCAGGACTGCTTGGCTGTAGATTTCTTTGTCAATGGTACTTTTGAATGTGTACATAATAGTGATACTATTGCAACGTCCAAATATTGCTTTTTTGAAGTCCCACCAATACAGCGAGATTCTGTTACTGATAATAGGCTCCTTGCAAAACTGGTGGCATAAGTGTATTCCATCACGGTTAGTGTGCAAAGAGATTAAGCATTGTGACCATCAGTGTTTTGCACGGAGCCTAGTCTGCATGTGTATTATAAGGACAATTTCTGGGATTTCGAAAACGTTAACAAAACCCTTAACTTCTTGAATGCTGTAAAATTGCTTAACATGCTAGTCGTCTTTAGATCTTACCATTTCCAGCACATAGGGTTGGGTTTTTAAAACTAACAATAACCGACAGAAAAACTGAAGCTTGTGCACACTTGAATTGCTAATGTACTCTTCAGCTAGGATCTCAGCAGAATAATGCAAGATTGTCAGTGAGGATTAAATGGGTTTGTCACAACCCCTTTTGTGGGAGGGTCGAGGAGGGAGGAAAAGGGGTGATAGATCACCATTGCTAATTTGTTCCGCTCAAATGATAAATTAACCTGTCACGTTATTTATTTCGAGTTTGCCGACATTACCAATTTCTGCAAGTTTGGGGAATCCTCGAGTTTTCACACATTGGTCTTACCCTGAATGTTGTAATCTGGCTTTAGACGTTGGGCTGTACCATAACTGAAATGATTGCTGTGTTTGTTCTCCTCCTCCCACAACACGGTGTATTCAATAAATATTTTCAAATTTTACTCACTGGTCTTAAGTAATTGATTTTCTGTTATTTTTGTTAAAGCAAATTAAGATGTTATTTCTCAGACATTGCAGCAGAATGTTGCTGAATATTTTCCATCAATTGGATGCTAAATTTTAAGTGCTTCAATGGTTGATTGGATGACTACAAGTAAACATTGACAGTCTTTCATACAATGATTTTATACAATCTGAGAGCATCAGTAGGGCATTTCATAATGACATGATGACTAATTTAACGTTAATCTACCGAAAAAATACAGCAAAATAACAGTGACTAGCAAGCTTGTACTCTTAAACTATAAAGTATGAGCGATAAAGCAATGATGTGTATTGCAACTGAGATGACTGCAATATCATTGGGGTTAAAAGGGGCAAGCGGCAGGATGCGCAATGATTCCCAATTTCAAAAATATCCACGATTGATATTTGCTACACAAACACCGAAACACTAACTCACACAGGTGCCTGGTCAATCTAGTCCCCCAAAACAAAGATATTTGAGGTATGTAAATTCGTCGATACCGTGTCTGGATCCCTCCCGTCCTAACCCGGACTCCTTGATTCCACCGAAGGCAACTTCTGCCGACGATATAATCCCTTCGTTGATCCCAACCATTCCGGTCTCGAGCTTCTTAGCAACACGCCACACTTGTGCTATGTCTTGCGAGTAGAAATAGCCTGAAAGCACAAACACGTGTCAGGATATTCAAAAATCACGACGAGCAAGTGGCATTTGCAGGCAACTTACCAGCAAGACCTTTATTAGTAGAATTTGCAATTTTCAGCGCCTCTTCCTCTGTACCAAATCTAAATTTCATTAGAAATATTCAAATCAGATTTAGTCAATTATTGAAAAGGGCATAACTGCCAACAAATGGTGACATAGTTATTAAAGAATAAATCACAGAGCTAAAAATTGATAGTATCAAGTATACAGCATATACAACTCACTTGATAATGGAAGCAACAGGGCCAAATATTTCATCTTGGAAGATAAGCATTGAATTGTTAATTTCGGTCAAGAGGGTAGGCTCATAGAAAAGTGGGCCTAGCTGGTGCCGCTTTCCTCCAGTCACCACATTTGCACCCTTCGAAACTGCATCTTTGACCAAGTGGTCAACTTTGGTAGCTTGTGCTTCATTGGCCAAAGGTCCCTGTGTGGTTTCGGGCTCAAAACCATCTCCCACCACCAATGTTTTTGTCATTCGCTCATGGAGTCTCTCCACAAATTTATCGTAAATATCCGCTTGCACGAGGATGCGATTTGCACTGACGCAGGTCTGAGGATTAAAGCGCAGCGAGGATTAGGACCCAAAAAGTTTGAAAACTTACTAGGATATGGTTAAATAATTATTTACCTGTCCAGTACATCGAAACTTACTGGCCAAAACGCCCTCCACAGCAGCGTCGATATTCGCGGAACTGAAAACGATAAATGGGGCATTGCCGCCCAACTCCAGTCCGAGCCTTTTCACCGTAGATGAGCATTGTTGATATAGAATCTGTGAAGGTATGGCACTGGTAAATATGGGGAAAATGCATGAAGCTTTAGAATGGCAAGAATATCAACGCACTTTTCCAATGGATGTTGAGCCCGTAAACGAAATCCCAGCCACGTCTTTATGTTCGCAGAGTGTCCTCCCCACTTTAGGAGTGTTGCTTCTCGACGCTGTTACGACATTGAACACACCGGGTGGAATATTGGCTTCTTGAGCTAGCTATATATCGAATAATCAAGGAAAAATAAGATTCTTCAAGATCCCTATACACATCCATGACCAAATCGCATGAAAGGCAATAATCCACACCTCTGCCATGGCCAAAGCAGAATAAGGAGTGTCCTCGGCTGGTTTTGCAACGCACGTGCATCCAGATGCCAGTGCAGCAGCTGCTTTACGCATCAGCATTGCGTTTGGGAAATTCCACTAGGAAATAAGTCAACAACAAAACGAAAATCAACAACATTTTTAGACATTGCATGATAGCTGGCATGTACTCACAGGCGTAATAAGTCCAACCACGCCAATTGGCTGCCGTAAAAATACCATCTCCTTAGAGGACGTGGGAGATTGGGCAACTTCTCCATAGATACGACGAGCTTCTTCTGAAAACCATTCGAGAAACGATGCTCCGTACAAGATCTCGCCTTTGGCCTCTTTGAGTGGCTTCCCCTAATATGAAAAATTTAATAAAAAATGTAGGATTGTGGAACAAGTTTTTGAACTACAGGGAAACCTCTGCATGTCAGATGTCACGTGATTCAGATGGGTGCACCTTACTGTGAAGAAAATTGTCCGTGATCACACAACTGACAACGATTTTTTAACAGGACCAAAAGAAATATCTGCATTAGTACGAGACAGAGAAATAGACATGCTTTTTTCATCCTCGTGAAGTGAACGCCTTCATGACCATTTGGAAAAACTAACTGTATGACTTGGAGGGTTTCATGATTAGCGGTCAACTGCCGACTTTCGAGTTGAGGACTGAGTGATCGCTAGAGGGGAAGCATTCGTCCCGTGTATAGAAAAACTGTCGAACATGATGGGACGACCAACCAGAGTGTTTCACGTACAGCTTCACCCAGTCATACCTGCTCCGCTGTTAATACTTTGGCAAGTTCATCTTGGTTCTGGATCACCAACTCGTACCAGCGTCGAAGAAGATTGCTTCGCTCCTAGAAAATGATGTCAATTAAAACAGAAGGACGACAAATATCACAGATATCTAGGACCAATACGCTTGCCTTAGCAGTTGTTTTTTGCCAAGTCTCAAAGGCTTTCCGAGCAGCTGTGATGGCTTTGAGGGTGTCCTCCTCTAGCATGTCAGGCACCGACCCCAACTCCTGCCCATTTGATGGGTTGTAGACCTTGAACGATTTGCCACTTTCTGCAGCCACCCACTGCCCATCAATGTAGGCTTTATCTTGCATCAAATGGTGATGTAGAAACGCCACAGACATGGCTGAGGATGGTCCAGCAGGAAGCACTGATGTGGCGCTCAAGAATTTACAAGCCTACAAATATGTGCAAGTCAGGCTAATGATCCAGATATCATTATCACAATCATGCTGAAGGTTACGAAAACAAATTTTGAATGTAGATGTCAAACATGCACTAGTTTTATTTCAAATGACAAATTCGATATTCAATAGGAATACTGTACCTTGGACACTGCAAACATTTTAGAACGCCAGTTATTCGGTGACAAAGCCAAGGTTATTTAGCAAGACCCTTCCTGATTAAAATTTCTCTTTAGGAAGCCAGTCAATTAGGTTGGATGCATAGTGCGGAGGCTAAATTGCAAACAAGGTCAGAATTGAGTGGTAAATGATGGAAAAGTTCAAGGATAAACGGAATGGCGAAAATACGCACAGAATTAATGAAGCAAAATTATGGTAATTTTAAAGGCTGCCAGGGCTTCTTAATGCACTCACGTGCTGTTATGTCGCAAATTCCAAATGAACAACAAGAAATTATTGCGTGTTATCTAATAGAAATCCATTTTGAACACTCACAAATGTGATCTTGAACCTTGCTCTGTTTTGGCATGCCGATTTTACTAGCAGACGACTATGACGTCCTCTGCTGCTGACGTCACAAGCATTAGCTATCGACAGCTAGCGCCATCTAGTGGCAGCTAGATTGTACATTAATTTTGCCGCCAATTTTCAAATTTCTTAACGACAGGATGACAAAGACAAAACACGAAGAGAACATGTCTTATCATGGCCGAAGGATAGGTGGCTATCATCCTAGAAAATCACACACAGGAATTGCACCAAGTCTTATTAAGGCCCACTGAAAGTGATTTTTTGCAATTGAATTTTAATAATATTTAACAGATATGTACGAAATGAAATCGGTCAGCTTTTGGTGGTAAAATAAAAGGATGTGGGGGTCACGAAATGTACTGCGATGCAGCATCAAAAGGAAATTGGAGACGCCATTCTCAATAAAAATAACCATTTGGTCGCTCTGCA
>JAQFYZ010004657.1:0-10685 GCA_034695085.1 Cylindroiulus punctatus | reverse complement strand
ATGTGACTGTGGGTCAAGAATATCCCCTAAGTAAGAATGACAAATGCAGTCTTTACTAATGTTTAACAGTTTTATTTCACAATGATATCAGTGGTTTCCAGTGCAAGAATACAGAGTAAAAGAAAAATGGTGAGAGAAAACTAAACGGAAGCAAGGGGCCAAAGGGCCCAAAGAGACTTGACCACTTCCTAGCAATCATTTGGAATGATCCACGACTTTCAGGCCTTTTTCGGTGCAAAATTTTTTCATGAGCTCTTCATCCTCAGGGTAAACACGGGCTGACATGGTCATGCATTTAACGTAAACTGAAAAATATTTTGTGTGTAATTTTTTTTGCATGGCAACACTATGTTGAGACGAGCAGACACTGTTTAAGCATGAGTCTTTCGTGCTTAGACAAACGTTGTTGAAACATTAAACAGTCGCATACATGTTCGACAACCAAAAAATCTTACTAGTATTTCCTTCCTTATCTTTTAAGGTCAATTTTCTGACGAGATCGTCGTAGATCTCTATGTAGAGAGTGTTGCCTTTGGGATCTTCAACTGTAATATAAGAATTAGAACTTAGTGGCCCTGAGAGGCCCAAACCTTGTACAAGACTTTAGACACGACCTTAAGCTTAAGTTGCTCACTTTCCCCAGTTGCAAATAAAACGAAACAATTTCAACTCAGTATGAAGTTTAAAGTACATACCGGCATCTTGACCCTTCGTCCGATAATATGCACCAGTGTCCTTGTGGACATAAATGTCAAAGTTGACGGTTTTCATTTTTCTGCAACGCAAATGGGTAGTCTTTTGTCTTTAAAGCATTGTGCCCTTAAACCCCATACAACCACCACCACCACCAGGGTTGGCCACTGTATGCAGTTCACAAATGCCGCAGACTAATGCTTCCTTTACACTTTTGATCATTTCTTTAACTTTGTCAAAAATGACAGCCTCTCAGGTGACGCATTTTTTTCACACCGGGACAGCCAAGTTCGGGAGCATTGGTTGCCAAGCGCCAATCTCAGGCATCGAAAACGTCATGAAAAAAACTTTCGAAACAATTTTCAAAGGCAAATAATCACAAAACAATTAGATAGGGCCTAAACTTTAAGTTTAAGTCCATATTGGCTACACATAAACAATTAATTTGACATTAGCGAAAAAAAGCCCCAATGCAATATAGAACAGATTCAGCCAATCAGGAGACGGCATCGGTGAAAGAGCAGACGATAGAGCGGATGAACGTGGTTTCTTTCATTAAGGGCCCATCACAAGTGCGTTGTGACTTTGGGGACACCCAGCATAAAATTTCCATCAACAATCGCTCCTTTCCTAACGAACATCTAACAATAATTTTTTTAGCATTAACATGGACTTGCGTTTGTGTACCTGGACTATTTAAAACTAAGTGAAATGTATAATATTTTACTAAAAACGATGAGTATATGTTTGACCTCTTCATTTGCTTAATGGGCGATAGATGGCAGCACCATATGGATGTGAAGGCAAAAAAAATTACTATCGTTGGCAAACTTAGAAGTTATGGAAAAATTATAGAAACGAAATGTTTTATCATGTTCTATAGTGGAGGCACTTACTATCAATATTAACTTTTAATTGAAAACATTTAGTTTTATTTTTAATTATCAAATCTGTCTACACTTAATGAAAATTCACGGCAAGGGACATAAACGATGCACAGGCCTCATACTAAGGCCTGCGTAACTAGGTCACTTTATCCCACTTATCAGTAGTAGATATCAGACCATAACTAATTTCCCCAGCAGTGTGTGAAAAAGGGGGACTCAATGTGGAAGACCTCTTTAGGCTGTAACTTGCCTTTGCATGTGATTCAGTTATTATCCACCATAATAGTCCTTAGCTTGTTCTTATTTTATTCTTTTTTTTAAATTCATGAATTCCAAAGTTTTGTTTATCAGTCCTGTTTTTTATGCATAAATGTTGGAATTTATGCATTCATTGTATACATGTACACTGTATAATGTATACTGTAATGTATTTTAGGCTTAATAGGGTACACAAGTGGAAGAATTTTTTTTTTGGACAAATGAGGAGCTAATTCTTCTAACTGAATTCTCAATTTTTTTTAAAAAAATAATCAGGATATGCTTTATTAGAAATTAAAAAAATTCTTTTTTGGCGAGAAAGCAAATTTAATAGAGAATTGCCTGCATGGAAAACGAAGCAAATGTGTTAAAATTATTTGCTTTATTACTGATAAAACTATTGAAATGACTGGAATTAATTTTAGGAAGTTATTAAAGGCTAATAATAGTATTTACAAAGATGCTAATACTATGGTATATACAGTATATATTCCATAGTACTCAGCGCCAGATTAAGACTTTGGGGAGCCCAGGACACTTGACGTTTGGGTGCAATTTAAAGGGGTAGTATAAGATGAACCACCTTAGGGGTCTGGTGGTGTGGGAAAAAAAAGTGGACAGGGCGCGTCCGGGGGTTCACACCCGGCAAATTTTTTATAAAATTTGAACCAAAATTATAAGTTTTGTGGCACTTGGAGTGGGATTTTTCAAGCAGCCTTAATTACTTTAATGTTTTTTCAATTTGTTTAACTCAATGGGGAGAGGGTTACAACCCCCAAACCCTCCAACCCCACTGGGCATTGTAGATATATGAATCAAATAAATAGTACAATGAATGGTCAAATTTGCAGGGACCAGTACAACATATTTCTGTTAAAGAATTTGCAAATAGTATGAAGCGCCCATCAAAATTGTAGCCCCAAAACAGAATAGCTTCAAAACCATTCTAAAGGGGTGAAGGACCTCTGACAAGGGTGACCCCCCTCCCCCTCAGAAAGGGAAGATCCCCCTCCAAAAGTGTGTTACAGATTCACCCAGGTACAAACATGTTACAGTAAAATGGGATGAAAAAATGAAGAAAAAAATGAAATTATAGAATATATAGAAAATACGTGCCTCAACCTGGGACCTCTCCTCAACCTCTGTGCCCTAGGCGGCTGCCTAGTTCGCCTATATGGTAGAGCCGACCCTGTATTAGCATGCAATACTTGGCATAATCTGGATCCTATAACATTCATTTTTGAGAAACCAGGCAAGTATTGCCTGCTAATAATATAATGAAAATTATTAGCCTTTACTAACTTGCTCAAATTATCTTAATTCAAGTCTTTTCAATAGTTTCATCAGTAACACAGCAAATAATTTTAACACATGTGCTTTGGTTTCCTAGCCAATTAATTCTTTATTAAATTTGCTCTTTTTCACCTAAAAAGTATTGCCTAGTTTATAATAAAGCATATCTTGATTTTTTCTTCAAAAATTGCACATTTCAATAAAAGACTAAAGCAACCAGAAAAAGTTAAACGATTTAGCTTTATAAGTAGTTATATCCTGGAAAGTCAATTACCATTCACATGTGAAAACAACCAAATTAGTGTCACTTTATCCATCCCCCCCAAGCCCGTGAAATTCAGCGCCATCTATTGGGGAAAGCTACTTTTTAAATCACTTTCAATGAGCTTAAACGAAGCCTGTAACACATCAGGAATTTTGGTAAAAGAAAATGAAATTTGGACCATCCAATCGTTCGCTATGCTCCAAAAACGCGATTTTTCAGTTATTTTCTGAAATTATGGTAAATAACAAATAAAATACGGATTTGTCAAGTCCTACTTGTCTTTTGTGAGAAAATGCTCCTCACAATAGATTCCTTTGCCATCATCAGATTTGCGGCATATCATCATGACAAGCCTCAACTCCTTGTCGGTGGATTTCTGGACGTAAAATGGGCCCACCATATCATCGATCTATTAAAATCATCCACTATTAATTAACTTTCCGGTAACATGTGCGTTTTTAAACTTTCAAGAATAAAGACTAGAATTTGTCACGAGTGCATTGTTTCTTTAGTCCTGGATGCAATTCCGTAATGAAATGAGGAGGGAGTCGAGGTTTTCATGTTATGTAATTGACTTAAAATGACTGATAAAATAAATGTGGTTTTCATGTTTTTTAGAAAATGACATAATTCATAAAAATGATTGTGAAGAGCTGATGAATCTGATGGATAGCTGTGAGGAGTTGGGGTTTTTAACTGTCCTATAATCATTGACCTATATCACACAAAATTATTCCTGATATTCATCAGCTCATTCCAGATCTAACGCATTTGAAATGATAAAGTGCAGTTTTCCTGTAATAAGCTTAGTATATAACAAGATTGTATTACCTCGGCAGTTTCAGCGTCGTATGCTGCGAACAGGGAGAACAGGAGAGCGATTTGGAAAATCATTTTGGTCAAATTAATATCAAACACGGGATGGAATTAGTGATCAACAGATTGGTCTGGGAAATTAAACTTAAATGGTTGTTATGGTTAGCATTAAACCATTATATACTTATGTGCAGCTGTTAATGTCAATATCACTAGTTATGATCAATTTTATTACCCAACAATCAGCATCGGGGATGCCACAGTCTAGGTTTGCATAGTGCATGCTGGGACGCACAATGACGTATTGTTATCATATGACGTAAATGCAACTTTGGGGTTTTTGAAAATTGGCACCGAGGGTTCTCGAGCATACAATTTACATGTTTTTTTAGATCTCGAAATTTGCTCTAACGATTTTTATGAAAGTCGCCAATATACCAGTTTCCGGTGTGAGAAATCGATTTAGCTAGGTCCTATGTTTAGGAAAATTTATTTAGAAGCTTAATTTCGAATTCAAAGGCGATTATTTGTTTGGGCTCCGGGATGCCAGAATATTGACTTGACCAAACCTAGGTGAGCAGGCTGACCTCTGAACATGGGTAGTCGACCTCTGGTCACAGGCCATATAAGTGCAATGTTCGAGCGTGGCACGTGCATTCTAGTGAACATGTTTGAAGGGCATGGGATTCAGAATTTAAATAGGTTGGGCACGTGCGGCTGCCATCTTGGAAATGGGAATCGTTGATATCGGGAAAAAGATGAGACGCAGTATAGTTCCAACGAGCTGGTTGAGTGCTGCAAAAAATACTTCAGAATCCTCATTTCTGAACGTTCGAAGCCACGCCCATTTAACGCCAGCTCGTCCTTTCGACGAATAGAATCTCGCGTGCCCACGGCCCGCTTCCCTAGTAACCAGAAAGTGTTAGCCCAACATTGCATTCATGTTGGTATGCCAACCTAAACTCGTTGGCCCAACATTGGCAAATAACGTTGGCACAACATACCAAATGTCTCGCTGGTCAACGGTTGTACAACTAATTGTGCCAACGTTGCAGCAACCGTTGGCCCAACGTTGGCACAATTAAATCTGACAATGTCGGGCCAACATTGATAATCAACGTTGGTGCAACATACCAAATGTCTCGCTGGCCCAACGTTGGCGCAATTGTTTGGGGCCAACGTAACAACAACCGTTGGCCCAATGTTGGGCCTTCGTTGGCAGAATTGTTTAAAAATTATGAAATTAAAAATAATTCTGTTAATTAAACCACCATTTTGTTTGTAATAAAAGGTGACGTTACGTGTGTACTATACCCCATACTACTCAAACACACAATATTAACTGGTTTCCAATGTTGGTCCAACATGACGTGTTACTAGAACGCTTGTTATTTCTCCACTCCGAACGAGGGGCACGAGTTTTTCATTTTCCCCAAATAAGCTCGTAAATGCGAGCTAATTATTATTTTAACTGTTTTGACTAACTTTGTGGTACCCAATAATACTCTTTGTTGGTATTTAAAGCATTCCGTATTTATCTTTGGGCCACGAGCCTGAATTTATCGAACTTCGCCATGTTATTTGATGAAAGTATCCTACTTTCATGGGAGCTTACTCGACTGCCACTAGATGGCGACCCTTTCGCTGCACACTCCCAATAACCCCTTGATGTCACGATGATGTGCATTTAAAACATCTTTTGAAAAATACAGTATGGCCCGCCAATCTAAAATTCCTTTTGACTGAAATTATGTCACAGCCATACGTAAAGCGGCAGTTTTTAATGCATGGATATGTATTTTCCCACAAAATGCGCAAAGGAACATGACCCCGGCCACATCTGCAGACGCAACTAAGCCAAGTGTGATTTAAAATAGCTTATTGGCTTTCAGAGTGCCTTGTAAAGTGAGCCAGTTGGAAACAAAATTTATTGGATCATTAATCATCTTAATAATTGTTGAAAATATCATCATCAAAGCATCCAATTGACACAGTTGCTCATTTCGCATGCGAGCAACTCGTTCAGCTGGCTTTCAATGCATGAGCCCATTGTTACGAAAATGAAATACTGAAAATTTTATTGATCGTCAATCATCGGGATCAATTGAAATGTTTAATTTTATGCAGCTGTTGATTTGCTACTAATGCATCCAGCTCAAGCTTAATTGTGTTCGCATTTCAAAAGGCCTAACAAACATTTTATTGTTTTAAGGGGGTCCAGGACAGCCCACGCTTATACATGGGCCCTATGGGGGTTGCACAGTGTTCCACTATTCTAGAGATTTAATAAAGCTATCATGGAAAGAAATGTTTTGTTTGATAGCTTAGTTTCTAAACATTGTCGTTTTTATGTTGCTGAAGCATCAAAAACAGTGTTTATATTAAAAAATGCAAAAAAAAACTCGTTACAGTTACTCGAGCCTGTAACCCTTGTTTCCCTAGAGGTCACAAATCTGTTTTTGGGGAGTTTTTGCAAAGCCCACCTGTCTGAAAGGCTTAGCCTTTGGCAAATTGTTTATGAATGAATGAAAATGTGAATAAAAACGAAAAATCCAACAAGTAATGCAACACTAAGAAACAATTGAAAAGATGGGATGAATTCCTTGGTTTTTGTGCAAAAATCAGCATTACAAATTTGAATTTGGCGGGTTATTAAGGAGGTGACACAATTAGGCCTAGGGATGGTAACATTAAGCTTCATTTCAGGCACCATTCTTTCTTCTATCATTTTTAAAATTCAAGTAATGGGTTTTTTTATTATCACATTCAGATTTTTTGGACAAAATCCCCAAAAATGACCACACTGTTTAGGCTCCACCCACATGCTTTTTCAGGTACTGATGTTTTGTCCCTTATGCATGAAGCTGTTGATGATATGCTTGTTGGCTTTGAAACAATTGGATTAAGGGATGGGATTAGCTCGTTATCATTTCAGTTAAATTTAGGCGGAGCTTGATTTTCCCTAAGAAACCAAGGCGTTTTGAGCCCACAGTCGCAAGTACATAAACAGTGGCGCCATCACTCTGCAAAAAAAGGAATCAATTGTTCGAGATTTTTTTCGTTATTTTCTAATTTCGAAAAAAAACACGCTTTTTGCTGCTTAGATACATGAATGAAAATCATCTTTAGAAACTAAGCTATCGAACAAAACATTTCTTTCCATGATAGCTTCATTTGATCATTAAGGTGTCAAGGGTACCTTGGCGCCCTTGGTTCACGGTGTGGAATGCCATGCCACGAATACCATCCTTGGAATGCCCTAGTTGGCAACTCTGAGGAATGCTTCAGGGTCGGCCCCGGCGCCCCTTGCCCTTGGGGGGGTGGGTGCCTCCTGGTGGTGGGGCGAGGCTACTTGGGAGGCTGGGTGCACTTGACCCGGCAGTCAGGTCTGGGAGCTCTGACGAATAAGTCGGTTATTTTCTTTTGTTAATGTGGGCCTAAGCCCTGATTCTGACACGAGGGTTTGACCCCAAGTCAACGTGTTGTTTTTGGTTTATCTCCTCGAGGAGAACTGTTTTGTATGGCCAAGCTGGCCTTAAGTGAGAACTGTTATGTATGGCCAAGCTGGCCTTAAGTTGAAACTGTATCGTATGGCCAAGTTGGCCTATGCTTTTGAACCGTGATCGCATGTCTGGCTTTCTTCGTTATTTCTGTGCCTATGGCCGAGTCGGCCTACTGTGATATGGTCAAGTTGGCCTATGCCTTTATATAAACCACTGTTTTTGCCGTACTACACCTCGATTTCACTGCTTCACCATTACATGGTGGAGGTGCGATCTTTCTCCGTGCTACACCCTGCCGTGATTTTTCCTGATGGCCGAAGCTGCAGCTCTCTATTTGTGTTCCAGTCGTTCGCGGCCTGAGGCTGTTTCTACCTCTTTGGATGATGTGCTTCCGTCGGTTTCTTCGGCATTGAAACGTACGCCGCCTTCTGTTCGACCGGCAAAAGACTGTATTGTGCCAGACGATGCTCCAATCTCTGCAATGCTGCCGTCTATGCCTATCACTGATCTGCCTCCAGTATTAGTTTTTCCTTCGCTGGAACATCCAGCTGTTGCCCCTGTTTCACCTCACGTGCACAAAGATGTCCGATGGCTATTGAAGATGTTGCTACGTATTTACGTTCGCGGCCAGATGATTTGGCCGGCATTCTTGCCTGTCTTGGCCCACTGCCCCCGGCTGCGGCATCTGCCCTTTCAAGTGCGTTGCCTACTACTGCACCGCCTTTAGAGCCTTTTGCTGGCCATTCTCATTCGGAAACTGCTGCCTTCCCGGTGATTTCTTCGTGCCCGGCCGTTAATAATCGCCCGTTGGATTCTTTTGCCCCTTCACAGTTCATGCTGCCGCCATTCGGTGCCTCGAGGCCGTACCTGTACCGTCCGCACAAACTGCTTCCGGTTGCCCCTTCATTTGCGGGCACCACCATTCGTGATCGTCGTGACAGATTTCCGACCTTCGATGGATCTACAGACGTCGGCCAATTTTTGGTTGACTTCGAAACCATTGCCGCAGCTGATAGCTATCCAGAAGCCGAACTACCCAGTCAGTTGCGAGCCCATTTGACTGGCTATGCTGGTTGGTGGTACGCCTCCTGTGAGACGTCCTTGGCTGCTGCTACATGGCCTACCTTACGTGCGACATTGCTGAAGCTGTTTGGACTGCCTAACTGAGCCACTGACTTGATGTATCAGTTGTGCTTGATGTATCTGACAAGCCGGTTTGCAACTACCTTATTGACATCAACTATTTGTGCTCTCAGGTTGACCCCGCTATGCCGGATGCACAGAAAACATCCATTGCTGTTCGTGGCCTTCTACCGGAATTACATGATTTTACCTGTGGTCGGTTGTTGGATTGTATGTCGACATTATGGCAGGTTTTAATGGAATTGGAGGCTGGCCGATCTCGTCGTTGGCCATCGCAGCCTCGCCGTTGATCGGCCTCATGTTCTCCTCCCAGGCCGCCGCTGGCTCGAGTGTCTTCTCGTCCACCTCCTGGTGGCCTAATGATCCTTATACTATCTGCTGGGGCTGTGGTGGGGCATGCCATATTTAGCGTAACTGTTCCTATCCACGTACGGACACACTGCGACGCCCGTGGGAGCACCCGGAAATCTTGCCATCTGTCACCTCCGGTTCGGTGCATGTTAGATTGGTTGAAATGTAACGGATAATAAACGTTAAGCATTCAACGAATGTTAGATTGGTTGAAATGTAACGGATAATAAACGTTAATTATACGTTTCTTTAAAATGTACTAAGTCTCCAGAAATGGTAATTTTCAGCTTCCAGCCTCATTTTAATACATTAGACAGCACTTTTATTCGAAATTCACTTGGATGCATATTTGTTTAATTCACATGTTTTGTACCCTTTCACACGACTCCAACAGCAATGTGCTAGCACAAACAGGAAAATAGTAAACAAAGGTAAACTGAAAACTGTATGGTGCCACACAAAAAAATTGAAATGCACTTCCATGCTAATCCTTAGATTACCAATTTATTTGGTATGTTCAACATCACAGCTAGCTATGAGGGGACCACATGTCCAATGTATCAATGATAGTATCATTAGCTGAGTTTTATTAGTATCCTAAATTCATCATTGATTAGACATTTTTGCGCAACTAAAATACAACTTTTTCAACCAATTTGCAACATTGAATAAACGTTGAACTTGCAACGTTGAATAAACATTGCACGTTAAATGTTGAATAAACGTAGGAAATTCGTCTCATCTTGAAGTCTAGTAGACGTTAAACTGCAACATTGAATAAACTTTGCAATTTCAACGTTTAATAAACATGAGAAATTTGTCCCATCTTGACGTCTATTAGACGTTGAACTTATTGATTGAATATTCGTGTTGTGCTACCTGGGTAGAGGTTCCACAAAATCCGTAAAGAATTTAAAATGGCACATTTTTATCCTCAACATGAAGAAATTGGTTCAATTTAACACATTTGGCATTAAAAAGCCTCATGCAACCAATTATCAACCTCTTTTTTAAGTGTTGATGTCTTTCTTGGTCATTCTGTTCTTTATCATCGCAACAATTGAAGTAAGTAATCGAGTTTAAATTTGTGCTTTTATTTATTTGTAGCATACCAGCCAGTGGTTTACCTTGGACGAAACCAAATGTGGTGATATTCTGTTGCAATTTGAAATTATTTCCGACGGTTAGAGGTTAGCATCCCTAGTAACACGTTATGTTTGGCCAATGTTGGAAGCACGTTGGCACAGTTGGCAAAAGGTTGGCATTGGAAAATGTACGATGGCCCAATGTTGGTGAAATGTTGGATGCCAACCATCGTTTTTAAGTTGGCCGAACATGTTGGCACAACAATGGCAAAATGTTTGATGCCAACCATCGTTTTTAGGTTGGCAAATGAGTATTGGCCCAATGTTGGCAAAATGTTGGATGCCAACCATCGTTTTTAGGTTGGCCGAACATGTTGGCACAACGTTGGCA
>JAQFYZ010004656.1:0-10687 GCA_034695085.1 Cylindroiulus punctatus | reverse complement strand
GAATTCCCTTGTAAAGTGTACATCCTTTCAGGCCTGAGTTTGTTAAACCAGATATAGCATAGCCACATGCTCATCTATGAAGTTAAGCAGAAGTTAACCTGGAGTTTAAACTGTTTACACGCTGTTTGCAGCTAATTTGGTTTGCACGGATTTGAAGTGCGTTGAATAACCAACTCCCATGCAGATTCTCAAGACAAGTACCTTAATTGTCGAGTAAGGCATTCAAAACAGGTTTACATGCACACAGTGGATGATGGACCCAGAAACATGACGTAATATTCCAAAGAGGACTTTACTCGTCGCACCTTTGCAAAAGGTGCGCGAGTGTGCGTGCACACATTTTGAACAACACCAACAAGAAAAAGGACAATAACAAAAAAAAAAGATGTTGGGCCCCTGCAGCTAGCGAAATAGGCAGCATGAAATAATGACTTTTCAGACTAGTTTCGTGAGGCAGCCAGACGCGAGTTTTTGTTGTTGATGAAGACGTCAGGAGCAAGTAGGCCTACCGTGCTACGGAAATTAAATAACAACCGATCGTAATTATGACGGCCTTTAGAGAGAGCCCTCGCCCACCAAAAATAATAGCTATATCTAATTTAAGGATACAAAGACTCGGCGTCGAAAGCGCCCTCTTTTCTACGGGCGGTGTGACAGGAATTTTGTTTTGTTTCACTTTTGTTCTCGCGTCTAATCTCCATTCCCCCGGTGCACTTCGGGCCGACCCCTCCATTCGTCTGCCATTGTTTTTCAAAAATGCTTTTTATTTTCGAGAGCTGCTTTCAATGGCAAGGGCTGTCCCTAAGAAACTGCACCACTTTGGAATGCGACTTGCCTTATTTGCATAATGAGAAGCGCGTGCGCCCTCACTTGAGAGGTCAAGATCGCCGCAGATGGCGCTGTTTGCAGAATTCGGTTAAACATCACCCTGTAAACACTACCCGCAAACAGAGCAAAACTGAGTTGTAGCCAATCTTTCAATGTTACCAAACCAGAGATTTTTGTATTATAATGCATGAATTCGTACTCTCTACATTGATATCATGCCTTACATGTAATTCGTTTTTCTTTTTAACTAAGCTTATTGATATAGTAGAACCACGAAGTGATGGAACTGGCTGAAAGCGCCGACCAATAGAATCCAATCGCCAGTTTGCGATTGACTAAGTCTAGTATTTCGCATACATCTAGGAATCCCTAATCGATTAGCGACGCCTCTCTGATTGGCTGTCCTTCTACTATAGCACTTTTTCTGCTTTTACGAGGGGAAAGTGAAGCCAACCCATTTAAAATTACTTGATTCTTCCTGAAAACTCCCTTTTTATTTGAAATACCCTCATTTCCTAAGTTTGCAGATATACATGTAGTGTGGTCACACTAATTATGAGAAATAGATAAAACCCGTTAGGCACTGCCTATGCATGTAAATGCAGATTGAAATTCGGTTTCAAGATTTCGATGTGGCATTCCAAACAACATCGACAAGGTGGTTTTGAACTTGAACCACTGATTTTCCGTCCAATAAAAGCACCAACCTGACGTTCTTTTAAGCGCATCAGCAGGCTCAATAAACCGAAAACAAAAAGCTTTAAAACCAGCGAGTGTCCCATCGCCACTCGCCTTAATTCAATGAGTTGCTCGTAAAAACAGCTTCATCACCTTACATTTCTACGAATGATTTTTCGAACAGAACGAGTCAGGAGGGTGGGTTTGTTTGTAAGCATGGGAGCTCCCATTTTCGTTTTATTTTTACCCCTTAGCATTGGTGAGGTGCTGAGAAAATGGTCACTTTCACACCGTAGGAGAGGAGTGGAAATAAAAGGCTACAACCGTCCAACGCCACTTGCACTGCTCTTTCATTCTCGCCTTTTGATGCTGAAATCCCTGAAGACAAAGAGCCAAATGAAGACAGTAAGAACAGCGGTGTCCCATTGATATTATCTCCTTTTTAGGGATATAATAACCCTGGTGCACCCCTGAACAACGTTTCACCTCGGACTTCTGTCAATTCGAAGTGAAATCTCCCTCCGAGTTGCCACTATACTGTATATGCAGTGAAGGCAATTCAGGCGAAATTTCAATGATTCTTTTCCGAAATTTCACCATTTTCTTTGAACATTAGGCGCCAGGTAATAATAAGCCATTGGGAGAAAATGACAATAAAGCGACATGGCTCGAGACCGTCCATCCCTTCTTCAGACATGTCCATTTAACGCCACTTATCTATTGATGAGCACAAACAAAGTATTAGTGCTATAGCTACAAGAGTTTCAAAACCGTAATTTTGAATTTGCGAATATTGCGAAGGGGTGTAAATAAAACATGTCACGGATTCTTCCGATTCTGTTTTCCGATGGATGGACAAAAACAAAGAACGTTTGCAGAAAATCCAGGTACACTTTATGATTAACACTACAGAGGGTGTAGACTGGAGTTAATTACCTTTTCAGGACTGGAGGGCAAAATAAGAGAACTAGCTCGCCATATAGAGTTTGAATGCTAATTACTTTCTCTATCGCCAGTCTTGTATTTTCAGGTTCCGCCCTGATGGAACCTTCAACATCAGGGCGGATTAACAATCCAAATGCGTGTATTTTATAACTGAAGATTCATATAAAGATTTACGACTTTGGATTATTCGCAAGATTTACATTAACTCGCCTTAAATAAAACGTCCTTGCACCAAGGAATCACCCAGAATCATCTGCTCCATAACGAAGCAAACTTTGGGGGACGTTCAAATATTATGTGAACACATTTTCCCGATTTTCAGTCCCCCTTCCATATCATCCTTCGTCATTACTTTCAAACCTTATCCTCCTAGAAGTAATGATGAGTATTGACCGAAAAAAATTCGAACTGAAAACTCTTTTTTCATGAAAATGTATAAACATAAATGATGGAATTTAGTCGCACAAACGTGTACATGTATTGTCAAATGAAAAAACTGGGTGAATTTTCTTTGGAAAATTGGATAATAAACGTTGGATTTTAACTCAATACTTCATAAAACATAAATGAAGACAACTTGTGAATATCAAGTTGCACTTTAAGAATTGCCTATCAGCCATGGAGGTTAATTATATCAAGTTGACACGAATAAATACATCAAATGGGAAAATTGATTTATAATTGGCTGGCTGCAATCGAATCGAGGCATGCGAAAAAATTCCATCGATACTGATGTTGAATTTTAATAACATTAGGAGTCCTAAAGATTACACTCGATGCCTGCATTAACATGATTTTCACAAGAAGCTTCTAACGATGATCATAATTCAGATGAAGATAACCATGTCATTATATGTATTAGATCCGCAATAACCTGCTACTAATAAACTGAAACCTTGACTTTCATACTGACAATTCAGTTCAGATATAATTTGCAAGTCGATGTTGACAAGCAAGCTTGCCTTCTCCTTTAATAAAGTTACCATATACCAAATCACTATTAATGTGAGTTCACATGTTACCTGGTGGTGACATAAACTTGCTTGGTTTCTATTTGTCTGTCAATTTGGACTGGGCGGTCCCATTTCCAACTCGAATGAGAACGACTACAGTGAGTTTCTCTAAATAATATAATGTATGGGCTAAGTGCGCAACTAGTTTCATGACCCCCAGCGCCATCTATGCTGCATTCAAGGTAACAAATTTACAATTTTAGCTAGGGGTGTATTTTGAGTCCACTCACACTGTCCGTAAACTTCTCCCTCTTCTCTCTGAAATATATCTATATATTCCATGGTTTTAAAAGGGAGCACAAAGGCAAATGAATGGTTAGGATAAACAATCAATCAACGAAGGAAACTTTCAGCGCCATTGGATTTCCATACAGAGATCGTTTGCCAGTGGAGAGAGTGCATTAATCACGAAATCCCCCTCAGACTACACACAAGCTATAACAACCAGATTACAGTTCAATTACTCGCGTCTTCTGATAGCCAGAGAAGGCAGCCTAAAGAAAAACACCGAGTTGAAAAACAGTTCGTTAATTAAAATACACTTTTTTGTTGTCATTGTTGGCTAGCACTATAGACACAACACGAAGGAGGCAAGGAGAGGCACGCCTCATTGAAAGCTCGAAAATTAATGGGAGGTTCAGCTGCATGGGAAACCTGATTTGATTCATTTGCATATACAGTAGTTTGTTTCATAGTTAGGCTAATTTGTAAAAGTGTAGTATCGAGAGTTTTTATGAGGATTCTTCAGGTTCAACAGCTCTTAAAATAATAAGAGAGACGACCACCTCCATTTGGCCAGCATCAGAGTCTCTCAAATTATAGGCGCGTTAACGTGCCTTTAGGTGTGGCCACTCTGGCTCGAGTAATTTATCAGTTAATTACACGTTAACACATGTGTAAATGTGATTTAATCAGAGTGGCAGCGAATTTCCATCTAATTTTACCTTTGGTGATCTTTTGCCAGCCACTTGATCAATTAGGAAGGCCAGAGATTTTTCTCCCAGAATAATAACAGATGCGAAACAACTTTTTTCTACCTCGTATAAACTCGAGAACATGATTATAAGTCTGGTTACAACGAGTCAGTCTACAACTACATTAGCAACAGCGATGAGCCTCATCGTACTCCTTGTACTCAGGTTCCATCTAAATCGCATCTCGAGTTATTTTAGGACCGGCTGCACCGGTCATCACTGACAGTTTGTCCCAACCGTTCAAGGCTATATTAGCTTAGCAGCAGTCTTTATTGAGTTTATCGCAATGATGACAACTTATCTCAAGCAATGATAAAATGAGCTCCAACATAGCACCTGTGATCCTCAAATTAAAAAAAAAAATGGAGACAAGGTACACAAAAATTCAATATATACGGCATCTGCAGGGTTCTTCCAGAAATTAAAAGTCCAACTTCCCTGCATGACTTTTGCAATTTTAAAAACAAACATCCCTGACCATCTCTACAATAAAATTTTTAAAAAAATGTAAAAATTCGATACATGCTAAAGTAAGGAATACTACTGTACATCTACATGCACAAGCGTAAACATTTCACCATCGAAAGCATTGAAATGAAAAAACGTTAGATATATGCTTGTATAATAACACCAAACTCAATCATCATTATATTTTCCAATTCAGGGTGACCCAGCTATCCAATGGTAACCAAAGCATGGCAATGATGCGATACTTGTTAGATGTTTGTTAAAAGCGTGCAATGAAAAGTGGTCCATATACTGTAAATCGTCATGAAATAGAATGAGGGTCTCAAATAGGATATTGCATGTACATACATGTATAATGTATGTATTGATCATACATGTATGCTCATGTACGCGAGATCGATCTCACCTCCAAGTTTGAATTAATTTGCAATCTTATATACAGGTGATAATTTAATGACTTTTAAGTCGACCTCCCCTCACCCCCTGGCTTCCACGTGTAATCTGAACCGTGAAATAGAGACTGACTGTTGGCTATTAACCGCAACATGCAACAGGTATGCCCGAGAGTTGCATTCTCGATCCCTAGCTCGATGAATTTGTACGGTGTCAGCATTTGTTATTTACACTTGACCCCCGAGTTTTTCGTAAAACTCAATCAGCGTTTTCGTTTCGATTTTTTTGTATACATCGAGCTGGGCTAGCTCCTGCACGATGTCCCCTCGGGGTTACTGTTAAAAGTTTATTCACAGCGCCATCACCAGTCCAGAGCATGCATGCACCCCATGCATGTTTCATCGATATAATAAATACATTCAGCCTTATGATACGTCTTTATTGAGCTCTTAATGGCTTATCAACGCGCCAATTTTATTATGATCGCTTATTTAGGCTGGCGCGATCATATACATTCCATATGCAAATTCTAAGGTTAACGTCGAATTCGATAAAAAACTCACATTTCGAAGAATGCTCCACGCCAACTTTTTGTTCATAAGCCAATTCAGGGCATCATTTTCTTTAAACATTTATCAAATCAATGAAAACTTCATTATCTCTTTTAATTCGTTAGTTTTAGCTCATTCACAGACAGTATTTTGGAATTTAGGTACTGTGCAATCTACCAAATTTTCATTATGATACACAAGTGTGCTCGTTTTTCTTAGGACTGGATAACCACGCTTTTACAATTTTATTTTCCAGATTTCAGTTTACGTTGATGTTTAATTTTAATTTCAGTTTACGTTACCTTAAGTTCCCCTTTTATTTCTTGATGAACGCATCTGCTATTTAACGCAGAACCAGAGCGCATCATGACCATTACAGAAAAATACAATTTGAGTTGTTCTGCAAAAGAGCAGAGAATATGCAATGTACAGTGTTGATTAAATTGATTAGCATCGTTAAATGCAATCTGCTACTAACAGGCCCATGCTGCATGATCATGTTACGAGCTACATGTACACTGAACAGTATGTACTGTATATAGGGGCACCATTTTGGTAGACCACAATTCGAACAGCCCCTAATCAGGGAACCTTCGGGGCCTCGGTCTTTCAGTCCCCCGTCGAAACTGAATGGTCTCTTGACTCGGATACAACGAAGTGAAAGCAGTGACAAATTGATTTGCCACCTTGACCTATGAGGCGCAGCAGAAAGAGGTAGCCCTTGGATGGAATGTAACTGGGCGGAGTTAGGCCCACCCAGATATTGATGCATGGGACGTATCGTGGGACAGCCGTGCAAATGTGGTCCATCATGACCCTCCCAAACCTTCACGGTCCCCCCAAAAATCGCACATTTCTTTTCGACATTTCATTAACGACCACTGAAGCAAATGATTTCGTGTGATCAGAGGCTGTGGTGAACTTGACCATGCAATTCCACCATTATCAAAATATTACCATAATTTATAGTAATGATAACTGCCGAGGAAACACCCCCATCCAAATGGGTCATTTTCATCGCTGTCTTTACCGTGACCTTTTGCGCAGATGGGACAAGAGGGTTTTCTGGTGCCAAATATCCTAAAATGATGAGAGCCTGCAGGAAGAAAACAAAACAACAAGGGGCGCTGCCGAGAAAACTCGGTAATGCGGGCATTTATCTTTTAGAATAGTAGCTTCATCTTGTTTATGGACTAATCATTTTCGCGGAATAGCTCCTTGAATTTTCAATGCAATTTTATTTGTCTTAAAGCGACAAAAAAAGAGAAATATGGCCGGAGTCAGGGGCACGCAGCTTTTATAACAATGGTCGGTATCCCTTTGTCCCAGGTGAGTGATATGAAAGCCGAGGAAACAAATTCAGAGAGACAATAAGTCCGTTCAGGAGGCTAAATAATGAAGAAGTTGCCATGATTTATGAACATCTCACAACTGAACTGATGATCGTGGTTCGTCCTCGAGATTATACGGCGAGTCGCGAATGGAGATGGACCTCAGGTCGAACTCTACATGCTGAACATCAACGATAAATTAATGACCCACCCTATCGAAAAGTGAAAAATCCCATCCGTCCCATGCATGGTAGTGGTCATAAAATATTATATCGTCGCATGCAAGAGGAATTGAAAATTTCCAGTCACGTTCTAATAAATCTTCATGTCGTTTGCCGAAATTGGAGCCAAAGATGTTTCGAAAATATTTATGGACTAGCAGAAGTAAATTTACGAGTTGGGAGCTAAAGTGTCCATTTTGGCGTTATAAAGAATCGTTTCTGATAAGATGAGATATTATCAAATTCCAACCCACATAAGAGGGGTTAAACATCTTATTTAACTTTATATTGCTTCTGATTCTTCAGCAATTACTTAATCGGTCAATCTACAGGGTGATCATAATTTAAATTTTAGAAACTGTTAAGCGTTACAAGGACATCAAAATTAATCGAATTATCCTTTGTTATTTTTCTTTCGATTATTAATTTTGTAAAAATCGCGCCTGAGCGCGTAATAACTTTTAATATTGGAATATTAATTGTGTCCCCGCCAAATGACGAGACAAATTTATCATCCCCTTAACTCATTAACTTTAAAAAGTTCCCAAAGAGTTAAATAAATGTTGGTGTCAAGAAAGCTAGTGGTATAAAATTCTCAGAATGAAAATAATGGCCTTAAGAAGAATTTATGTAGCGAACCTCAAACGATTTATAAATCGTCCTGAGGAATTTTAATTCAGAGGTTTGTCACCGCATTACGCCGTCTGTTCGTTGGTAGACGAATGATTAATGGATGGGCACAACACGTTGCACCAACATTTCTCAAATGCCTTCGTTTCATTAAAACTCAACTCATTAAACTTGTACGGGACGCTTTCGAACTTCACAAAAATTAAACGAAAAAAAAAACGAACCATGAGCACCATGCACGTCGACGCCCTAAAAGTAATTTAACGGTTCAACAGCTTCGTTAAAACTTTAAATTAAGTTAAAGAAAATCTTAATTTGGCGTGACTTAATTAAAGGGAAGATCTCAGTTATTAAATACTTCGAGTTACGTAGCATAGTTACGTCGCATTGTTTTAAAATGTTGTAAAGTCCATTCATTTATCGGGTAGCAAATACAGAAACCTTTTTTCGATATAAAGAGACCCAACAGTACAGAGATAATAAAATATTCTCGTTACCACAAAAAAATTAATTTAAAAATACTGACATGATGATGACGAGGAACAATCTTTAGAAACAGCAATTGAGAAAGTTTTCTTTTGTAAAAACTAATTTTTATAATAAGAGTAAGATAATCGCAGTGTAATTCATGAGTTAAAACTTAAAAATGCTACCAATTACTCGACATACAATGACATAATCAATCAGACCATGGATGGATTCCTAAGATTAAATGTAACGTACATGCATGTACATGTACATTATACAGCTGTACATGTAATATCCCACATGCAAAAGAAATGTATTTCAAATGCATTTTCAAATACATTGCTAATTGTAAAATGTATTTTTCAGAAAAAGCTCCATGATAGATGCATTTTAGAATGCATTTACAATCCATTCTACATATATTTTGAAATGCATTTCTTTTCCATATGGGATGCTGCAACGAAATTGCACCTTTAAAACATGACAGGAAGCTAGCATTTTTCAAGAGGCGGAGGCCCTTAGTCTGTGTAGGGCCTATATGTCCTATATGTATAACAATCGTATGTCACCTTGATGACGTCACAATAGCGCATACCAGGTACGCCGCAACGAAGGCATAATGAAACAGGATAAGAGTAAAACAAGAATGGCGACCCTCCGCCCAAATTGCTTCAAAACTGAATAACTCAAAAGGGAGTTTTGTCCACTCCACCCTAAAGCAGACCATAATTCGCACCGCGTGTGTCTTCTTAACGGGGACTTAGGAAGACATTTTTCCAGAGAGAGACAATGTCCCTGGACGGTGTTACCAAGAAGTAAATATCCTCCCATGGGGGGTGCAGAATCCAACTATTCTGTAAATGGTTTCATTACAAGAGAATGTAGTGTGTTCAGGAATGCCTGTTCCACTATATAGGGGTCTGGCGAGGGCGTCGCTGATAAGATGAGCGCTGACCCGTCCTGGCCCTTTGCAAACAAAACGCCACTTTCTTGTCCTGGTAAGACAGGATATCTGGAAGAACCACACCCTCGGCCATGTTTATGGCTCTGGTAATGCGCTCGGATTTTTATTTCCTATTCGTCCACCTCCAAAAACTGCTCGCAGACACCTCGGCCTGGCTGGAGACCATCTGGACAAACCAAGATGCAAAAAGAGGAAGTGAAAATGTGGGAAATGGATCAGAGCGAGGCTGGTTGGCCAGCCATGTGTCCAGCATCGCGGTTTGCAATGGTCACCCCTCTCCCACCACCGCTGGGGACTGGGGCCGCGGGTGTCCGCCATGATGGATTGGCAATTTTTCTGACACGGCCATTTTCGCTTATTATTCCCTCGGCTCTGCCACATTCCTGAATGTCATCGGAAAACGGTTTTTGTTAAAAGTGGAAAGTCAAATCCCTAGATGATCAGAAACACGTGGGGACCCAACGCTCGTCGTCGACTATTTTGTCTGCAAAATCACTTTCAGTATCGCTGAAGTTGACTGGTGTATGAAAATAACCAAATAGCGATGCATGCAGTTTTGCGCTTCTGGACTATTCCGGGCACAACCATCATGAAAAGCTCCCAATTACGGCCCATTCATATTGGGAGTGTGCAGCGAAAGGGTCGCCATCTAGTGGCAGTCGAGTAAGCTCCCATAAAAGTAGGATACTTTCATCAAATAACATGGCGAACTTCGATAAACTCAGGCTCGCGGCCCAAAAATAAATACGGAATGATTTAAATACCAACAAAGAGTATTATTGGGTACCACAGAGTTAGTCAAAACCGTTAAAATAATAATTAGCTAGCATTACGATGAAAAACTTCCCATTGCATTTGAGGCTTTTATCCTACTCTTGCGGCCATGAAAGTGGCTGACTAAAGCGCCACCACTGGCGTTGCACGCTCCCATATTGAGATACAGCTACATGTTCATGTACATTACATCGACAAATTTCTTTCTTTTGCAAGAGCCAGCTAAACCGTATTGCCCCAGAGGTTGGCTTAACGTGCCTTTTTTAAAGTATTTTTTTTAAAAATAAATAATGTTTTAAAATATCTAAAAATAATTAAGATGTCTTCAAACTGCTCAAATTTCATATTTGTACTGCCATGACCAGGAAAAAGGTTGGAATTAACCTGCCTGCTCTTTAGTGCTCTTGTGCACTACTTGCACTGACAGGACCTTTTACGTGTAAAACTGC
>JAQFYZ010004655.1:0-10694 GCA_034695085.1 Cylindroiulus punctatus | reverse complement strand
GTCTCGTTTAAATTAATTACATACATCATATACAGTACACATTTTTATATCTCTTGGTCGGCATGGTATTTAGTAGATGAGCACTGTTGAACAGTTCCAAGTGGAAATAAGCCACAATATAAAACTGCCATTTCATAAACTAGTATAATGACATGACGTGATGGCAATTTATCATAAATTATGACTTCAAAATGTGTTTGACCATGTAGAATGGTTTGATCACTAGGGCATACGCTGCAAAGCCAATTTGTTTATAAAAAAGGTGAATAAATTTTGAAAAAAAAATCGTATTTGCTTCACAGTATTTCCACGTTTATTTATGTAAATCAATCCATTTTAATGAAAAATTATGCAAATACAAAAATGGAGTAAGTGTATTTTTTAATCTATTTTGTAATTTTGTCATATTTATTTTTGCAAAAATTATATTGTATAAGATGGCATTTTTAAGAGTTGTCCATCATGTTCCAAGCATGACAAAAATGACGTCCTTTGTGGACAGAAGGTATCAGAAAATGGCATCTATTTGGGAATTTTGGGACGTAATGTCTCGCAGAATAAAAATAATCCACAATACTTTACAAAGCACTGGAAAGCACTTTGCAAAGTACATGAACAAAATATTTTTCATCTTGATATGAATCTTCAAAATAGCCATGGATGGCTTTCTCAGCTAGCACAATAGAATGAGTTTGACCCTATGTATGACAGCCGTGTATTTAATTTCTAGATAGAGAATGCATTCACCATTTCCGATGCATTTTTCGACCTTACAACAGACGTTAAGAAAAAATACCAAGTTGATACTGCCAAAGAAGACAAGCATGGTTATGTTCCAATCAATGCCGAAATGTAACACCAGTTCAACATCACTTTCAATGACAATTTCAACGCCAAAATGAAAATGCCGGTTCTAATTTCAGGCTAAGCAGGCAAAGTAGAAAAGAATACCGAGAAAGCTTCAATATCATTACGACCAATGGAATTTTACCAGAAACCGAGATACCAGGTTTTACCGGAGATATCAAGAGCCTGTTTCACAAATGCAGCATATTGGCGCTGAGAGTACTGCGTGTGCTCGCATTTGCTTTGAACTTGGAGGTAGAAAAAATGATCCAAATACCCCGTCATAAGATTTACTGTAAAATGATAAATATCCTTGAAATCGTTTCATTTAGGATAATGAGTATTTCAGCAAAATTCTACTTCCAATGGATACGGACAAGAACTTTACCACGCTACGCATCCTTAACTACCCTCCCGTTGCAATGGAAGATTTCGGTAACGCCACAAATCCAAAGGCTCTTTCGGATATTTCCAATTCAGTTAATTCAACTCAGTACCCTACAATTAGTATATGAATATCATGCGGTATGGGGGTTTTATCCATCAACACAATCTAATCAATAACCGAGACAGCATTATCATTGTAAAATTGAATTTCTCACAGCCTTTGGAAGGGAATTGCAACGTCTGATGACATGCAAGACCAACGGTATGGGTCCGAATGGGCTTGGAGCTCCAAAACTGGATGAGAATGACAGTTTCTACCACCACGGTGGTTGCGTTCGAAGAGTCCCTCCACCAAATTTGAATTTCCCAAAAAGCGAATTTTTCAAAAGACCCGTGCATTGTGCCTTCTGTCTTGATCGCAGGACATCTATGTTTGTGACATTTCAGGAAAACATTCTCAAGATGATGTCAGATGCGGTGAGCACTCCGACTACGGGACAATCACCTTGCTGTTTCAGGATGAAACAGGTGGACTAGAGGTACGGGAAACTAAAACCAGTTGGTATCGAAACAACTGGCTATAACAACTGTATTTGCCAGGTGAAAACTAGGGAGGGGCATTACATCCAAGTGCCGCGCATCCCAGGAACCGTTTTAGTCAACGTCGGCAACATTTTGGACTACATGACACACAGCACCCTGATTGCAGCTGTGAGCGAGCCAATTATTACATTCTTAGAACCTGAAGAGACTGAAGCTTTAAAATTATAACAAAAATCAAACTCCATCCTTTGTACCAAAAACTTAGGCCAATTTGAGAATGATTTGATAATGCATTGAACAGTTACGTTCGTTCCCTTCCAGAAACACAGGGTTCTGCTGAACCATTCCACCAGCCACAAACGCCGCAGAAGTATCGCATTTTTTGTTCACCCGCGCCATGATGCCCTAGTTGACCGGCTGACTGAGCCGAAGGATTCTGATAACATTACAGCTTTCCAGTTTGTCAAGAGATACTTCGATGACACTTATGTGGCATAAACTTTCGATGCAGAATTTAATTCTAAACCTTGGAATAAACATTTCTTATGTATGTAACAATACTGACATACTGTGAAATAACTAATAATAGTTAATACTGCGAATTAAAAATAAATTTGGCAATTACATATACTCTGAGATGGACCCATATAGCTGCTCACTTATCTCTTACTAGGAAATAAACGACTTAATTATTGCGAACTTTCAGCTAACCTGAGGCTTCAGTTGGCAAAGGTAACTCCTTGGGGCAACCAGACAGCTTTCGTATGACAAGCGTGGTAACGGAAGACATCGTCATGCAACAGCGCCTCGCTCCAATCGACATCAGTTCCGCAAATGACCCAGGAATCTGGCAGGTGCTCCTTTCTCGAAGAACTTTGGTAAACAGTCGCCCCTACTTGCCACACGGCTTGAACATTATGCTTGTAAATGCAAGGCATGACAGCGTCGTTGTTGTTAGGAACGAGGTTGACGACTCCACTTGGTAGTCCACCAGCAGTAAGTTCCTGCAGGTGAAACCGGGAATTAGTTTAGCACTGAGAAAATATGATTTGGTTCATACAATCACTAAATTTATTTATCACCATATAGAATTTTTAGTCCACCGTCGTCTTCAACGATTTTTAAAGTTGTGCTTTGTAAAATAAATTTAGCGTTTGTATGCTGTTTTGCATGATGGGCACTGAAAAAGGCTCACCTTAACCACAGCTGAAATCAGACTGGAAAATGCGCCTTCGTAAAACACGATCACTGCATTGCCCATTGAAACAGCGGAAAATACCAGGGAAGAAAAGGCCTGCAATGGCGAGTCCCTTGACAAAACAATGGCAATAACTCCCACTGGCTCAATAATTTTCAAAACTTGACCTTTGAATGCAATTTCCTAAAAAAAAATTGAAACCGCATTATTAAACAAGATACTTCTGACATCAAAAATGCATGCTAACCAGAAGGTCTATGACGATACCTTTAAAATGATACCTAAAAATTTGTCTCCAAGCATCATGCTGCCGACTATCAATTTCATGTATATGTAACGCATAAATTGAAACATGAATTTAAACAGCAATACCTGGATTTTGCCGCAGCACTTATCGCAGGCCGAAGCCCACGAGTACAGAGATTGAATTACTACTTCACTGCCGAATGAATGTTTGCCAAGAGCATCTAAACAACCGAAAAGCGTTTTTGCTCGTTTTGAGGCCCCTGCTGCCTTCCACCTAAAGATTTGTAAGATTAGAACATAAGGTGGAATCCTTTATGAAACCAAGTTCCGAAGACAAACAAATTATCAACCAGCATACCCTGGAAGAGATTTCTGAGCAGATTCAACGGCTTTTTTCACAGATTCCCTAGAATGCCAATTAATAAAACAGGTTAAAAATATCGAACACAACAGATGCATCCAAATGTGCTCGCATGCTATCAAATGGATTGCAAAAATAGTTTCGGACCAAACTAAATGCATGTATTTTAAATATATGACAAAAGGCAAAGATACAATAGAAATGACCCATCAACTATATCCTGCAAAACATCAGTCAAATATTTCTCATTGTTGCATAGTATATCTTCCAAGTAATTAAATTTCAGTGCTTCTATGCTTACATGTTCTGCAAACTAGATTCATCATCAGATTCAGGCAGTTTATGCCAGGCCTTTGGTTGAATATTAAGCCACACTGGTTGAAGGTACTGATACAAGCACTAAATAAGAACAAAATTACGTGTTTCTATTAGATTAATTATTTTATTAATAAACAATCGCAAAAACTTGCAATTAGTTACCTGTTCTCCACCATCTAGGCCTTGACCACTGTATTTTCGATATCCCGCTTCCACCGAAGGATCAGACTCTCCAAAACTGTTTATCCAAACTGTGCTGGCATCAATAGTTTTAACCAGTTCCATAGCTAGGGTCACGTTCTCGGTCCATATGCTGGCTCTCACGTCATACACGCAATCATTTATTAAAGCAGTGGCTTCTTTGGCAGTCCGAAAAAGAAGAAAATCCAAGCCCGGCAACTTGAACTAAGACACATGAATTGAGATTAAGACAACATTTCGTACAGTACATTTTACCATTGCTGTACGTACTCAGATGATTTGGAAAGATTTCGTGTTTTGTGTTACAGATATGCAAATTTCAGTATTCCCCGGAATAGTTAAAAACTTTCCTGTTTTGTTTACCTTTTTTAAAATTTTATATTTGCTGATAACTTAAATCCAGGAATTGTTTGAAAAATAAACATGTGAACAATGTTTTTGCAAACTAGACATGTATTCAATTGGACATGCAAATTTACCCAGAGTGATGAGAAAGATGACAATCAAACTATCAAATTACCTGTATCGCCTCATCAGCATCGATTTTACTGATATAATCCACAATTTCTTGTAGCATTGGATGGGCTAATGGTCCAATATCGGCCGAAGAATCCAGTACATTACCAAGCCGTAATCGACCAAAACTGTTATTAAGCAATTTCAAAATTTTGCTTTGGACGCTTTCATGAACCAGTAATATCGTTTTCAATTCCTAAAAGAAGACAATCATTTGGAAGTTATCATGGAGATAGCAAACCAGCAGAATTAAGTTCAACTGGAAGTGCATGTATCAACCTGTTCAGACGCCAATCTTATTGCCTGCATTGCAGCTTCAATAGAGCTATCAATGTCTGCAGACTCGAAGATTATAAATGCATATCTGTATTCAAGAAAAAGGTTGAGAAATGCTCCAGGCCCAGTTCCAAGTTGGCTTATATCGCGCCCACTCTGAAAACGACATAGCAAAAATGTAAAATGAGGAATTATTTTCGTGCGTATGCGAATGTGTAAGGAAGGAAATTACAAAAAAGCATTCGCAACAAAGTGATATGCTCGCCTCTCGCCTATTTTGACGGAAGAATCTTAAGCATACCTGCAACGTGCCATCAGACGAGACTGCACCGACAGATCCACAATCAGGAAGCAGATTGCATAATGGCTCTGTACCAAATACGATGCCAAACAATCCTGGTTGCATGCTAATATATAAATTTAAACATTTCTTGAACATTTCCATAGAAAACTTCAGAGAAATCCATGCTGAAATGGGATTTTTTTTAGTAAACAGCTCGACAAAACTTACAACATTCAGTCCATTAGTCTACCTTATTTCCGAGAACAGTTCTGCCAAGAGGAACAGACCCAAATTTGCTGTGTGGCCGTCCTTGGTAGGCTCCAAATGCAAAACGACGCCATTACCGGCAGCAATTGCCGGGGCAATCCTCTTTACGGCAGTTGATAATGACGCGTTTGCAGGAATATTTACGACCGTGACCCCTAAAACAAACGAGGGGTGCGAGTTCATTAATATGCGCATGCATGAATTGAATAGCATAACGAACAGGCACAATAACCTACCTAGCGATTTCAAGTGTTTTCTCCGAACAAGAATGTCGCAACAACCAGCAAAGTATTCTAAACACCGAATGGCCAGAGGGATGCAACCGTTTAGCACATCTTGAAAAAGTCGCCCGGTGCTCAAACTTTCTAGTTTGGCAGCAAGACTGCGCTTTTTAGACAGGGAGCCAGCTAGACTGCAAAGGTGAAAAAACGAGGAAAAATAGTCAGAGGTGTGTGAACTAAAACATGCTAAAATACGACAATTGACCTCTATGCCTCTATTTGAGTTGACCTCACAAACAACGGTTTTTGGTCTTCGTTGCTAAATGCTAATTTTAAAACACATTGACGTCTCACAATCAAAACGGATGTTTTGTTTCTAGCCTACAACCTTTCGACTTCAAAGGAGAAGGGAAAGTATTTATTGGCTTGTTTTCGTCACCCTTTCCATGAAAAGGAAAGTTAACCACGACGAATATAATCAATTTCATAGACAGTAAATATGAAGGCAGTTTGTGGGATGCTCAGGTATGTCTAACGATATTTCCAGCACCTTGAGTCAGCTAGCCCTGTCAGAATCGCCCAGCTCATTCATTGGCATAGACCTATAGAACCTATTGATTTCATGGTCAACAAAAACTGGATTTTATACACTTAGTAGCGGTTCGATTCGTAAAGAATGACTGGTGCCACAGAAAATATTCTGTGTTAAATTAAAACAAAGTGCAATGGCAGACTTTAAAATAAGATTTGCCATAACCTTGAGCGAATTAAAATCTTGCAGAAAGTGCAATTGTTTTAGCACTAATGCTAGAAAAAGTTCATTTTTTCCTATTCTTTTTCAGCAGAATTTTGAATATTTGTCATCAAAGTGAACTCTTGGAACGCACGTTTATTGCAGAAAGTAAAATAAGCCGATGACATTAACTGCACTTTTTGATGTAATCTTTTTTTCTGGGTCGTGCGGCTAGATGGAACGAAACCATTAATTTATTAATTACCAGTTAAGAAACTGCGACCGTTTCAGAGCAGAAACGCTCAACCACTGCTTCTCTGCTTTGGCAGCTGCATCAACAGCCGTGGACAGATCTTCGGCGCAATGCTCGATGGTGGCCAACGTTTCGAAGGGCATGCAGACATCGAAGATGTCGGTTTTCGTCGGGTTCTCACTGCCGACTTTCCATCCACCGGAAATGTAAGGTCCAAACACATGATGATGTCCTTCAAGCCATTCCTGAAAAAGGAAATTTCACGACTTTCGAAAACCATGTTGTGTATTCACCAGGTCCAATAATGCAGAAATTGTGTATATTGGTTATTGACAAATGCCAATTAGCTACGTAAAATTATCAGCTGTTCTTTCGACCTTCCTGCACAGAATCAGGTTCACAAATCTATTTGAAATTATATCGGGTAATTACCATGGAGTAAACTTTTATTATCATTGTATTACCTTGACGTCGTTATCTGATTCAATGGAAGAACCGTAGTTCATATCTTCGAATATTACCTCAATGCTCATAATCAACAGCAGGAAAGCGGATTAACTAAACAACCCACTCACATCAAAGGCTTGCACTCGCAGATCTCATCTTTCGTTTGACCATGAATTGACCTACATTTCACATGATTGGCAAAACATCTCCAAAATTAATTCACAGATGGCGCTGGTAGCGCAACAGAAGATGCGATGTACAGGGTGTCAGCAAAGACGCGCATTACCGGGTGTCAGCAAAGTGTGCTGAGGGAATTATTTGTGACCAATGAGCAGCAATTTGGCTGCTCAAAAATCCGGAAAATGGTTACAATAGCCATGATATAGCGTCCCACATTCCATCAAATAAAAATTTAAAAATCAACTCAAATTCCCAGTAAATAAAGAAATGCAAGCCAAATTGATTGCAGCCATGTTGGCCTATCGACGTCACGATCACGTCAAGGTCACGACCCCACCCATTGGTTCAGTAGTTCGTCAAGGTCACAACCCATATTGGTCCAGTAGTCCGTCAAGGTCATACACAAACCCTACCCACTAGCCCACTGAATCTAGGAAATGTCCATAAAATACAGTAGGAGTAATCTACAGGTAAATGCGAGTAGGTATGCATCCCCTGGCAACTTAGAATATTTTTCTAAATAAAGTTAGCAAAATCCAAAATCGAAATACAAGTAATTCGTTGGGAAATAATAAACTAAAATTAATTACACGTACAGTACATGTAGGCCAACTCAAATGAACTCACCAGCAAGTGGACAGCATTCAGTGGGCACCATACAATCGATGCTTGTAGCCTGCAACAAATGACAGTCAAAAATATGCAAATTACCCCCAGCATTAAACTTAAACGGGAGCAAATAATCTAATGGAAACAATGTACATGTACTTGCTAAAGAGATAAATCTTTTTATAAATTTGGTGATTTAAATTCTTTACCTTCTCTATCTTTAGCGTTTGCATAAAAATTCCAATGTCAATCGCGCCTAATGCATTATTAATAGCTTTAATTGTCATTTCCCAAAAATCAATAAAATTAACATTGGCTTTTTTCTACCAAGATTCAGAATTTTAAAATTGACTGACCAATCCCACGACATGCATCTAATTCATGATCGACCAATTTTTGTAAACACCAACCTTGGACGTCGTTTACAAAGGTCGTGAGGTCAAATGTATTGTCAACAACATTGCACAGCGACTCAAATTACTCATTGTTGATCAGATGTGACAGATAGACCATCATGAGCAATAATGGCCCGAGCATGACAAGATCATCTGCATAATCAACAATTCAAAGGCCTTGAATTAAATTCGCAAACCAATCATCGCTTTTTTTTACTTGCGAGGCTTGTCAACTTCATAAAGACCCAGGTGCCTCAAGTAGCATGACGTCATTGAATTCCATCAATATCGATTGAATTCCTAGAGAAAACAACAATAATAATCAGCAATTTTTACATTGATAAATAACTACATGTACATTATATACACTGTACATGTAGTTGTAAAGTCATACATTTTCCGCTATTATGCAAACAGATGTTTTCAACTAAAACCTTTTTTTACTTTTAGCTTGTCTACTAGTATACTAAAACCGTTTTGCATTTTCGTTCAAAGTGGTACAAGTTTATCGTGTTGTTTTGCACAGCTCATATAAACCTTTCTCCAAAGGATAGTTTAACTTTTCGAGTTTTATAGCCGAGGAACAATGGGAAATAACTCCAAAATAACTCAAAATCCGCATAGTTAAACAAACAACGTCACAGAATAAAAATACCACTTTTTCCCAAATTTCGACTGTCATTTGCCCCATTAAAACTGGAATCTGTTTGGGGAAAATGAATTGTGCCAAAAGTTTTTACCATTGAACGCGTCAATTTCATGATCATCTGAACCATTAATTCTTCCCAGTAAAGATGACGTCACGGTGGGGTATTCGCCAAAACGTGCCCAAATAAGTTGGGGGTCAAATAGCTGGCATGCCATCTGACAAAACAGTTAAAAACGGAAGTTGTTGGAAATCCTTCTCCTCCAATGCCGGACGTGCCAGGCGTCCACCAGGAGGGTTTATTTCGTCTCCGTCGCCATAAACATCCCTGACATTAAAAAAACACTCCAAAACCGACTAATTTTTCCCGTTGGCGCCACTCCGGATTTACCATATAATAATATTCCTCAATGGGATGATGTATTATGGGACGAGCATAAATCAACAGGAGAGAGAATGTAGGAAAGTTTCCAAAAAAAAAAAATTAAAAAAAAACCAAAATGGCAGCCGCGTGGGTAGAATTTGGCGCCAATGGCCACCGAGCATCATCCAAAAGTACAATAATCTCAAGGGAAAAACAAGCGAAGATTGTCGTTGAGAGGGCATGTGGTATTCGAGCACAAAAACATTTTTTTTAGGGTGAAGGACGAAAAGGGTGTAAGGGGAAATTGCCATTCAGGGAAGTGATGTTGGCTGCAAAGAGAGAGAAAAAACAATTTGAGGAAATCGCAAGAAAATGGAAATACATGTACATGTTACATGAGAAGGAAGTCAGTGGTCAGAAATGAGAAAAGTGTTAAAGACAAAATGAGAAAGTTATGTGCAAATACTCAGGTAGCACAAATCGACCTGATGACGTCAATTTATTCGATCTCATTTGACATCATATTTTTGGTTCACAATTTCGTGAAAATGATGTCATAAAGTCCCAATAACATGCGATGTCAAACTAGTAGTATGGAATGACGTCAATTTTTTGAGAAAAGGACAGCAATTTATCATGAAAACGCGTGTAAATTGACTAATATACAGGTGATATAATTTTATCCAAGGAATGTGACCTGATAACTTCAAAATTTGTTTGACCATGTAGAATGGTTTGATCACTATGGCATGTCAAGATACATTTGTTCATAAAAACGTGCATCAATTTGGCAAAAAAACGTTATTTGCTTCACAGCATTGCCTCGTGTATTAATGTAAATCAACCACTGAAAATAAAAACTAAATTTACGATGTAAAAATTCTAAAATGAATTGCGTGAATTCAAAAATACATGTACATGTATCTATTTTCGAATGTAATTTGTCAAATTTAATTTTGCTAAAAGTTATACGGTATCAATTAAAACGTTTGTAAAATACGAGTTAAATGAACCAAAGGCGAAAATTCCATGACCTGAATGACTTCCAAATAACATTGTCAAACAAAAATAATTTCCATAATGTTAAATTAGGGGTTTCAAATAAGGTGGTTTCAAAGTGTTCAGACCTAGAAACACATGAGGTTACCTTGCTAGGATAGACTGCAAGCCCATTTGATAAGGTCGTATGAAAAGGAAAGGAATCCACAAAAAATGGTTACATTTCCTTACAGATAAATCCTAGATGAAAATGAATCACGAAGTAAAAGCGAAGAAATGATGCAATGGAAAGTACTGCAGGGTCAATATCTCAAGCTGAACCTCCATGGAGCTATAGTCAAATCAACGAGAGAGGACAAAAATGGCCGCCGTTCAACCAATAGGATGCCATTTCCTGTTTGCGAT
>JAQFYZ010004654.1:0-10695 GCA_034695085.1 Cylindroiulus punctatus | reverse complement strand
GCCAAATTCGCATGCACTTTAGTGCAACCTGCTGCAAATTGATTGCAATGAACACCTTCTACATATATATATATATAGTATCTTTACAATATTACACTAACTTGAATTATCGGCGATTTTACAATTATCCCTACCAAATACAGCATATTAAAATAGTTTTATTGGATTTCAAGCAACTGAGAAAATATATCGGCTTACTTAAGGTGGCCGTACTATCCTGTATATTTCAAAAATATTTTTGTTTTGGTTCCATTTCAACTGGTTTTTCCGCATATTTTTTGAAAATTGTCCTCTCGCAGCAGAATGCCAAAATGGCGAGTGCCATCCCGCAAAGCCAGACGAGGAAAACTGCTGCAACTTGATTCAGTCCTAAGCTCGAACTTGTGTTTTCCACCTTGCATTCTGGTTTTCGGTTTACCTTGTACACTTCGCCTAACCTTTGCAAAATTCCTCCTTCCATTGTGCGCATGAGGCTGCGAAGAAACAAGTTCAAATTAGGCTGAAAACTCATCAACAATATTCAGCAGTTTATATGTTGTCACTTGACAATAACTACGAGTGGAATCGTCGTGTTATTTTATTGCATGACAGATCAGCTTGCCTCATTGCCATTAATCTTGAGTAAGGGAAGTCCAATCTGGATGTGGCGTAAAAAAATTCTGGTAAATATTTCTTCGACGCAAATGCAACGTTGCAATTATGCGCTGCCAAGTAGTATGTGGTCGGTCCTTCTGTTAAATATGCGTATTTTCCGGTGTACATTATCTTAAGACCGACTTCGAAGTTGCCTCCTTGCACTCCTATTGTCTTCTTGTCGGAGATGATCCTTTGCCAGACTTCGTGAAAAAGTCCATCCTGCGCATACTGAAATTAACCATTGTTCTTCAAGGTTTTAATTCTTTGCAATACTCCTCCATTATTTTCTTAGTCCTCCACTTACCCGAAACGCATCATGATGTCGAGTATTTTCCAGATACACAATGGCGTACTCGTTATTTTTGATCACATCTTCGAGATTTTTGAAAGGCACTGGGGCGTCCAATGATGTCAAAAATGATGTGAACACTGAAGTATAGTAGATAAACACGAGCATGGTGGTCACGATCAGGGTGCCATAAATGATTTTAGATGGCACACCTGGTGGGTTTTCTAGAGCTGTAGAAAAAATAATACCTTCATGTGTACTGAAAATTCTTATAAAGTCTTAGAGTGTACTTTTAACATTATCCCTGCTCCTGTATGGCGTCTATTCCAATGTCTTACCTTCTTCAAAAACAGTTCCCGAGAAGATTCTGTAGGTGGTGCTGTGAATTGCTTTGGAGGGCGTACTTGCCCATAAACTATTTGGACTTAAACTCATAGAAACCATAATGAGGACCCCGATTACAATGGCGCTGATGAGTATCAGAATCCAAACCGGAAGTTGAAATGGCAGTAAATATGCCGTAGGTGGCATGATGGCTTCCAAACGATTATAACAAATGCCCAAATGACCTCTGGTCACTGGTCCGGCATAACGTATCCCTTCCCGACGCGAATTGGTCATCGCCATCACATTTATTGTTATGTCGGCTTCCTAGACAATAATCATAGTTTGACACCATCAGATCCCATAGTTTACATTCATGTGACATGGATGTATTTTTTTTAATAAGACTTTGATGGAACATGTTGGAACTTTGTTGTAAAGAACATGTTGGCCGTATTCTTCATGTTTTATGTAATATTTCTCCTGTTTGTGTTTCTTCACAACTCGTTTTGGAACATAAGGACCACAGTAGGGTTTTTAAATCTAGCCAATAAGAACCTACCTTTCTATTTAATATTCCAACAATCCCCGTAAAGGTGCCGTTTATGCCAATACCAAAAACTTGAGGTGCTTCCTTCATTGTGTACCTGGTTGACGATTAAAAATCTGTACTTATTTGCAGTTTAATCAAGGGTGTACTTCGGTATTGTCCCCACGATATGTTCGATATGGTGCGTTACCTGATATCCAGCGTGTCCATCAGCATGTCTATTAACTCTTTGTTATAGCCTTTTACTTGCAGTTTGCCGTCTTCTTTGCTTAGCATGGTGTATGGATTATGCTGGTTAGAGTATAATGTCATTCTGTTAATTGGTTACAAAGTTCTCATTGTGAGTGTTGATTTATCGGAAATGCATAACATCATTATATAGTTTATCATTATTCTTGAAAACTTCACTTAGCTGCTGATTACTGTACTTGGAAAATTATAAGTTCTGATAATTAATTGAGAAAATGCTTATATTACTTCAAATGTTATGGCTCGGGTCATTTTTCCTCTCACACGTTGTTCTCTGTCCTTCGGATTAAGTACTTCAAACATGAACGTTCCGTTATTTTGATGCCAAGTGCCAAATTGAACGGCTTCTGTTTTTCCATGTCTATGTCCGTAAAACACATCAAACATGTCCACTCTGCTGGCTGAGGAATATTCCAACACTGTCTTTAAAAAAGCAGTAGAGTTAATCAGGTTGGGGCTGCATGCATGAATGTGACATCATTTAAATACATGTAAGTACATGTAATTAAAAATGGTCCTTCAAGTCCTCAAAATGCGTGCATAGATGTACATCATAGCTTCCTAGCTTAGCAGATTGATTGACCGTTCAAAAATTTGTGTTTTTACGTTTTTCAGTACCATTGGTACAATGGCGTCTGGGATAAAATGTAACTTACCTTGCTTTCCAAAGTTAATTCAATGGAAATTCCATCTTGTATTCCATCGTTGTGGCAATGAACGTATTGTGATTGCAAAAGTTGTTTCGATATATCATCATTTATAATAGTTTCATTTTCCAAAGATAGAAAATCCTTGAGGACCTTGAAATCATTGCATTAGTATAAAGTAATCAAATGGACTTGCATCAATTGTAACAACTGATATGTTGTAACTTACTGCGTCTGATTTCCATGATGGAATGAAAAGCGTCACAAATGTTTGTGCAGATATTTGTATTGAGTGCAAAACAAGTGGCAATTGGTGCGCAACTATTATCCAGGTTTGAACCCCATCAAATAAACCACTTTCATTCGCCTATATATTAGAAATAAGATTTTGACAAAAATAAGATTTACGATATATACGAATGATCTCTAACGATATACGTATATTATAGTACATAATATGTTACTAACTGTCAAAAGAGTATTCTTCGTATTTGCAGGGTTGCAGATGACGATAAAGTTGTCATACGCGGGTTGCTTTAAAACGGTTTCCGTTACTTTCATGTCGTCACCGGAAGAAATTATCATATCTATTCCTCTGGTTTTCAAGTATTTTTGGGAGCTCTCGTCAATGCCTGTAAGATTAAATAATTTTAATCTTTTGAACCTAAGAACTTGCTAGCTTAGACGAAAATTAAATCGGCAATGTAAGTAAATGCAAAAAGAGCATTAAACCAACCAAGATAAATATATCAGGGAATAACTTTTATTTAGCTTGTCGTTCAAAAATTAAAAATGCAATTAAAGTGCAAGAAAAAGTATACAGGGGGTTGTTTTAGCATCTACTTGTTTAGTACAAAAGAATAACCAATATCCCAGCTGTCAAAATTTAGCAATTTATGTTTTTTGTGGTTTTTTTGCCTAACCTACATGAAACTCAAACTTGCATTGTAAGCTAAAAATGAGATTTCTTTAATTAGCTGCCCCTACACGGTGGCAATCACTGCCAGCTTCGAGTCGTTAGGAGAAAATCACTTCCTTGTGCCTTTTGCTGAGGGTCAGCTTCATAGCAGAATGTGCAGATTATGAAAATAAAATTGGCGGAATTACAAACACTTATTCTCCATATAGGCACTCTGAGTAAGTGGGTTTCTCCAGCTTCGCTAAATAACATTTTACTTTGTTAGGTTAAAAAACAAGAAGGTTTGAAATAGATATTTTGTGTATATTTGGAGCAGGGTGTATTTAATCAGTGTCCATCAAATCTAAGAATTGATATGAAAATGTATAAAAGGCGGATTTTAAACTTATGACTTACCTGAAAAAGAATCCGCAATAAGTACTCCTTGATATCGTTGCCAGAATAGCATTACGTCCCCTATACTTTCCAGTGTGTTATGGTAAATCATTCGATGCAGTTTGTTGTATTTTGAATGCTCAGAAGTATGATTCGCCCGCGCACAATGCATTGTTTCATCTTTAATTATGGGGATATTTAAAAACTCTAATTTCGATTTGATATGGGAAGAGTTTTCACATGAAGTGACTACGAAGCAATGGGAACCGTTTGTCAAGCATTGGCAAGCTGAAATAGAGATGTACGAAACACTGATAAATAACTAATTTTCAGTTTTCAAGTAACTGAATTGCGAAATTATTTCCGGTTGAGTCACCATTTAAATCCTGCTGTTGCATTGCTTGATTACTGGCACATAAAAGTGCAACGAAAAACGTGAAGTATTGCCACTTGGAATTCATTTGACGTCTTTACTCTTCGTTCACTTTTTCTGTACTTCGACAATAATTAGTGAATAATAAGTGCAACTTAATAACCGCAGCCTTCTACACGCAAAGGGATTATCATACATGTACGCCTATGGTGTGACAGTTTATATCTTTTATTATTCAGCGAAGTAAATCTTCTGGCAATCAATAATACACTGAAAAGAAGCGTTTTTCTCCAAATTAATTCTTTAACAATATCCAATGATGGATAACATCAAACTTTCATATTTCAGTCGGTTTTAATAATAAAAACGGTTGCAACCGTCGAAACAGGCAAAAACTGAATAAGTCGTTTTATTCGTTTTTGGCCCTCCTGAAAACTTTGATAAATTTGACATCCAACTTATTGCATTTACCACGACGATATGATGAGTTTCGAATTTGAAAGTTGAATTTTTTCTCTCGCGGAATATTGAAGTCGATGAGTTCGAATAATTTAATCTGTATTTATTATGTTTGATATCCATTAAGTATTTAAAAGCCTTAAAAGAGGCCTCATTCTGTGTTATCAACGTACTTTCTCTGTTTATATTATTCTGGACATGAAAGCTTGTGTCGATATCGGGTTATTTATGCATAATTTGACCTAATCATATGCTTGATCTGTTATGGTAAATTATAGCGATGCTTCGCATCTAATTGCATGGCTCGCTAATTATGATGATGATTTTTGACATCGACACCATTTAGACCCATTTCGAATTCTGTTGAGCCAATTGGCCTACTCATTTATTCATCTCTCAGGATTTCTTTTAGTGGAATATTTGAATGATGACGCACTCTTTTGCGTGCAAATGTTCACTTTGAATTTTAATACATGTATTTTGAATGATCAGTCATCGTTCAATTTGTTAAAATCCATTCGCTTAATGGACGACTCGAAACATATACAGTTCTTCATATGAAATCAGTCAATAATTCAGAAACTCAATATATCACAGGAGGTGCTGTGTCAAATGATGTCATTCAGAACGCTTAATCACAACATGAAAATTATTCTTATTCTAGTAGCAATTTGGTTACATCGGTTCTAATTTATGCTTCAGAAGTGTTTACATTTTTTCGACTTAACTTAGTTCGACGTTTATGGCTATTGTTGTGCAACTGAACGACTATTTTAGCCACAATCCCAAAGAATTACGAAATGCCAGGCAGGTTTGAAACCACTATTGACACCTGTCATAGCTGTTGAAATTGATTTATGTGTGTGTGTGTGTTTTTTTTTGTGCCTAAACTAAGCAAATCTAAAAACGTGTTTCTTTATTTAGCTGCCCCTGGTCGTGGGCAATCACTGCTTGCTAACGAGCGGTTAAAAGAGAAATTATACATCATTTTGCTTATACAGTCAGTTTTAGAGAGGTGCAGGTGGCCATATGGAAACTGGGGGTGTACATGTACCAGACGTTTAAAAGTATTTGATTTTGGGTTCGATTTCAAGTGGTTTATCTGCATATTTTTTGAAAACTGTACTTTCGCAACAGAATGCCAAAATGGCGAGTGCCATCCCGCAAAACCAGACTATGAAAACAGCCGCAACCTGATTCAGTCCAAGACTCGAACTTGTGTTTTCCATTTTGCATATTGGTTTTCGGTTTATTTTGTAAACTTCTCCCAACCTTTGCAGAATCCCACCTTCCATTATACGCATAAGGCTGCAATGAAACAAGTTTAATTTTGTCAAAGTGCTCATAATTACATTATAGCCTAGGTTTACATACAGGAAAGGCAACAGGCCTAACGTATGTTAAAGTTTGTTAAATGCAATCGAATGGACTGCTAAAGTATTCATTTATATTAATTATTGATAGGAATTTTATAAGCTGGTTTATCGTGCTATTTAACCCTAAATCAACTTGCCTCATTGCACATAATCTTGAGTAGGGGAAATCCAATCTGCTTGTGATCGTGTAAGCAAGTTCGAGTAAATATTGTTTCGATGCAAATGAGACATTGCAATTGTGCGCAGTCAAATAGTATGTGGTCGGTCCATCCGTTAGATATGCATATTTGCCCGTGTACATTAGTTTAAGACCGACATCGAAGTTTGGCACTCCTATTGTTCTCTTATCGGATATGATTCTTTGCCAAAGTTCGGCAAAAATTCCATCTTGCGCAAACTGAAAGAAAAAGATGGTGCTCTTCAGAATTAGAGCTACGTGCACATGGTCAGGATTCCTCAATCAGCCTTCTTTCATAACTTACCCGAAATGCATCATAATATCGAGTATTGTCCGGATATATAATAGCGTACTCATTATTTTTGATCACATCCTCCAGATTCTGGAAAGGCACTGGGACATCTAATGATGTCAAAAATGATGTGAAAACCGAAGTGTAGGAATAGAACACGAGCATAGTAGTCATGATAAGGGTGCCATAAAATATTTTAGACGGTACTCCTGGTGGATTTGCTAGAACTGTAGAAAAAAATCACCACCGTTGGTACATCAATGTAAATTTCAATGAAATTTCAAATTCACGTACAACAATGTTAGGTTAGATTAGGTAAAATTGATTAATTCTGACAGTTCGGACTGGTGTCATTCTTGTATATATTAGACAATTATACATGTACTTGTAATATAAATATTTTGTTCACTTCGGGAGCAAGGATGATACCAAAGTTTATTGAAGTCTTCTCCTACCTTCTTCAAAAACTGTTCCCGATAAGATTCTACAGGTGGTGCTGTGAATGGCTTTGGAGGGCGTACTTGCCAATAAACTGCTTGGACTTATACTCATGGAAACAATAATGAGGACCCCGATTAGAATGACGCTGACGAGTATTAGAATCCAAACCGGAAGTTGGAATGGCAGTAAATAGGCCATTGGTGGCACGATTGCTTCTAAACGATTATAACAAATACTCATCTCCCCTCTAGTGACTGGTCCAGCATATCGTACAGCTTCCCTACGAACATTGGTCATCGCTATCACATTTATCGATATATCGGCTTCCTAGATAATGAGGACCCCAATTACATTTCAATTCAGTTCCTTGCAATCAGCATTGTTAAACGGAATATCTTGAAGCTGAGACTATGTATTGGAAGGGAATTTCAACGTCTTCTGGTAGACACTGTCACTGTAATCCCTGACAACTCACCTTTCTATTTAATATTCCGACAAGCCCCGTGTAGGTACCATTGATAATAGTCCCAAAGACTTGAGGCACTTCAGTCATTGTATACCTGGTGGACAATTTCAAATCGTAAATAATTTGAAGTGTAATAAAGGGTGTACTCTTGGTGTACATGTAATTCTTGTATACTAGACCAATTGGGTTTAAATGTAATTATCCTATGCACATTTGGAGCAGGACTTATACCGAATAAATGTTCAAATTCACCTGATATCTAGCGTGTCCAGTACCATGTCAGTCACGTCTTTGCTGTAGCCTTCGACGTGCAGCTTGTCATCGACTTTGCTTAGTGTGACATATGGATTATGCTGATATAGAGTACAATACAATTTCGTTAATTGGTTTGTTAGTTCGCTCTAAACTTTTCATATGCCCATATGCAGTACTTTTCAGGTCAAAAAATATTATGAGTGCAATATTGACCACAATTTTAAATGAGATTAATGGTATACTGTAAGTATATAAGGTCAACAAAAATGCAAGTGTAGCATTATTGTTTAACACCATGTGGGTAGTCGTTACTTGGTAACAAATAATTAATTGAAAATTGAGACCAAGAACGGAAGGGCTCAATTACTTCAAATGCTGCGATTCGAGTCATTTTTCCTCTCACACGCTGTTCTCTGTCCTCTGGATTAAGTACTTCAAACATGAATGTTCCGTTGTTTTCGTGCCAAGTGCCAAATTGAATGGCTTCTGTTTTTTCACTTCTATGTCCGTAAAACACATCAAACATGTCAACTCGACTGGCTGATGAAAACTGCAACGCAATCTTTTAAAAAACCATTAGAGCTAATCAGCAACGAGTGCATCAATTTTACAATGTTGCACATATCGATGGATAATAACTTGCCTTGCTTTCCGAAGATAAAACAATAGAAACTCCATTTATTAATACATCATTGTTACAGTTGAAGTGTTGTGGTTGCCAATGCTTGTTCGATGTTGCTTCATTTATACCAATTTTGTTTTCCAAAGTGAAAAAATCCTCGACAAGCTTGAAATCATGGCATTTGTATAAAGTCATCTCAAATAAATCAAATGCGCTCACATTTATTGTAACTTACTGTATCTGATTTCCACGATGGAATAAGAAGCGTCACAGATGTTTGTGGAGATATTTGTATTGAATGCAAAACAAGTGGTAATTGGCGCGCAACTATAATCCAAGTTTGAACCCCATCAAATAAACCGTTTTCATTTGCCTATTTATTAGAAATAAAATTTTAACAAAAAGAATATGGCCGGTTAGACAGTAAGTCCATAACGATTATCGTACTAATATTTTTACTAACTGCCGTAAGAATCTTCTTCGAATTTCCTGGGCTGCAAATGACGATAAAGTTGTCATAAGCAGGTTGTTTAAAAGTACTTTCGGTTACTTCCAAGTCGAAGCCAGAAATGATTCTCATTTCAATTCCTCTAGTTTTCAAGTATTTTTGGGCGAACTCGTCAATGCCTGTAGGATTAACCAATTTGTGCTTTTGAAACTTAAGAACTTGTTTAGTAGAAAACTCATTGGTATACCAGGGTGGAAGAAATAAATACATGAATGGGCCATATATTCCACGTATGGCCACGTATTCAATGACCATATGCTGTTTATACAGGTATCTGTATATTGCCATATTCAACTTTTTCACCAGGGTAGAAATTTATAGCTTTAGAAATATTATTTGCGTGTATTTTTCGTATTTAAATGGTTTTAAATTTCGGACTTACCTGAAAATGAATCCGCTATAAGTACTCCTTCATATCGTCCCCAGAATAGCATTACGTCTACGATACTTTCCAATGTGTTATGATAAGTTATTCGATGCAATTTTGGATATTTTGAACGTTGTGAGGTACGACTCGTCCGCCCACATTGCGTTGTTTCATCTCTATTTATGGAGATATTTAAAAACTCTAATTTCGATTTAATATAAGACGAGTTCTTGCACGAAGTTACTACGAAACAATGATAGTCGCTTATCCGACATAAGCAAACTGCAATGGAAATGAACGAAACACTGTTAAGTAACTAGTTTCCAGTTTAAAATCTAAAATGTGAAATCATTTTCAATTTAAGCTTAAATCACCATTTGAGTCCTGCATTTGCAGTGATACAATGCATTTGCACAAAAGAGCAACGATAAATGTGATGCATTGCCAACTAGAAATCATTTCACGTCTTTGCTCAATCTCGTTCTCTTTTTATGTGTTTCAACAACAATTGCTGCGTAGAATTAGAGCAATTATCATGACCCTATAATATGGTCTTAGATGCATGTAACATCTATTATTCAACGAAGTTCATCTATAGCGATCAATGCACCGAAAAACAGCTTTTTTCTCCAAATTAATACCTCATATAACCATCGTGATTGTTTACATGCAAGCTTCGCCACTTTAATTAAAAACCCTTTATACCCATTAACTCACGTGAGTTTACATGATTTGATTAGTTTTCTTACCTGGTGGTAACATGTTGCAAATCAATCCTCGGAGCTGTGACCGGCATTATGAACGAATAATTTGTTTTATTCACGGTCAATGGTGAGAAACAATCTCTTTTTACTTTAATGTGTAACAAAACTTAGCACTCCTTTTGGTGCTCACGCACCCATTGTAATTTGTTTATAACAACAACAAAAATTTTGTTCAGTTTTAGCACCTGATGACGAGATTCATTTCTCAAAACGTTGTGCAGATTGTTTCTCACCATTGACCGTGAATAAAACAAATTATTCGAACATGTTGCAAGTCACCCAGTACCGTCTACTTCATGTGTTCTACAGTTTGTATATCTGGGGTTGCTAAAAATCAGAAAGTTCATTGTTACGTTATAGCTTATACACAAAAAACAAGAAAAAAGTAATAAATTTTGACAGCTCGGAGAGGTGAAATCTTGTATAGTGAAAATGGAGTTGAAATATAAAAATTGTATACACATGTGGGGCATGGACGAAGTCTCTCCAAAATTTAATTACCTTTTCATTATGATTAATTATAAAAACTTTTGGTACTTGTCCATTAACGGAACTACCTGTTATGTTAGGGTAGGTTAGGTTAGGTTAGGTTAGGTTTGGTTAGG
>JAQFYZ010004653.1:0-10696 GCA_034695085.1 Cylindroiulus punctatus | reverse complement strand
GAGCCCTCCGTAGGAAACAGGTGAACCAATCAAATCAAACAACAGTGCTTTAGCTGGAGTCGTGTTACAGCTGTACATGGCTTTACAGCACTTTCTACTCCAGCAGCAAATTTTAAGTAATTTTTGAGTAAATTTTTTCTAAAAGGGGGCGGTAAGTAAATTTTTTTTTCGAAAAGGGGGCGGTGAGTAATTTTTCTGTCGAAAAAGGGGCGGTAGGCCAAAATAGGTTGGGAAACACTGTGCTAGACCAATAGAATCTAGTCCATCTAAACTTTCATGATGCTGTTATACATGTACATATGTACGTCAAAATCATGTTGTCTGCCTGTCTTTGAAGTCATGGAAAAGTCATGAAATTTCCATTATGGTCATGCCATTTTTGCATGTCGTTGATGCACTGGATATTTTAGTGCAGTCCTCTTTGAGATATACCGTCCATGTACTTTGTAAACAGGGGGTATAAAATAACTCACAGCCTAATAACGAAAGGCCATAGTTTCAATAATCTGACTACAAATATTGAAGCAGTTTTCGTTTTCTTTGAGCTTTTTGTTCTTGCTTGGCAATTTATTGGGAAAGTAAAGCAAATAAAATGCAAAGTAAGTGAAGACTCGTGAAAGGGGCATAGGCAAACGGCTCGTGCATATATTAGCGTGAGACCGAGATATTCAAACAAATTCTCCGAAATTCTTTGTTAGTTTAAGATGTCTAGACTTGTGCGTCGAATGAATAGCGTGCGTGCACAAAAGATATTATGTACCGATGGTTAGTGCATTCACGAGCGATGCTAATGTAATTTCTCCGCGAAAAAACTAACCATCTCCCTATCGATGTCTCTGAACTTTGTTTTCTAATTTCAGTTTGAAGATGGAATGTGAGAAGTTGGCGGCTGAAAAAATCGAAATCCAAAGACATTACGTCATGGTAAGTTTCGAGTTTACTGCTGATGATTCAGAAATTACTTGTGTTCTAATTTAAATTGAGCAAATGTTGCCAAGGACGTTTGTGTCGCCCTGTAATGTCTGTTGAGCGAAGCGACTCCTTTCTGTCTCTATTAATGTTGACCTCGGTATTAATGGTGTTTAATCAAATGCTGCATGCACGTGCATTTATACCGGTATGTTCGGTGCTAGTCTGCGTTGATGTATGTTATCAGATGGCTGATGTTGGACTAAAGCTCATTATGGTCGAACCTTCGACATCGACTGCACATTTCAAATTACATTTGCACAGGTGTTTCGCAACTTGATGGCATTCACTGCATGGAAGTTCAACATTTCGATCCAAAAAGTTAAATTTTATTGTGCATAGACTTTTCAGTCACTGTGTAGTTTAACAATATGTTTATCCAATGCACGCCTAGTAAAGGTAGGACAATAATTTCAATTGAAAAGCTGTAGAGGAGGACGAAATTAAGTCTAAAAACGGTTCATTTATTACTTGTTGTGAATTTATTTCGCATTTCTGGTACTTCGTGTGTGGTGCACAGCTTACTGCCTTGCATGATACATGTATATCGACCAATTGCTTGTGACCATACTGTCCAATCCTGTTTTGTGCTACTATTAATCCAATGCATTATCATGAAAATCTACAGGAATACGCAGAAATAGTGATAACATCAATTTATTTTTGTTTTAGTATTATGAAATGTCTTATGGGTTGAACGTCGAAATGCATAAACAGGTAAGAATACACAACATTTGCATTAATTTATGTGGTTGGGCGAATGGGCGTATAAGTATGTCGTGGATGTATTGATGCACATATTGACAGGTGTAGTTCTGTTCGCAAAATTCTTTAGAACAGTTCTAATGGGTGTCATGGCGCTCGTGCTATACGACGTTTCCGGTATTGGACTGTTCGAAAAGTTGCTGCCAATTAAGCATAGCTGCACCTTCGTTTAATGTATTGAAATGCGCTTTTATGGCCCCACGCGACACCAAAATAACAAGCTGTTGCAGTATATCGTTCGCCAATCTAATCTCGTACAAATGGCTGATTTAGCAAAAACAAATACGATCATAATATAATATTAATTAGCCTTGAATATTCATTTCTACCTCCCCAGCCTCGTGTGTAAAGTTGTTTTTAATGCTCTCATTATCGCGACTGCATGTCTGAGCAACAACGACGCTCCCACCATGCAGTCGAAGGCTGTTAAAACCAGCGTCTTTGCCTCTCCGATGTCAATATGCTAATGAGAGTTAATTAGCACCGATTGGGAAGTCGATCGGTGAAAGTTTTTTTTTTATTATTTTCGTTTTCTGCTCATTCATCTAGCGTAGCTCTCTCACCGCGAACATCCAAACTAATTTGTTCATTAAAAATTAAACATTCTGATGGCAAATGGGAAGCGAGCGAGTCGAGCGGCAAATGAAATTATTAGATATTTATGTAACACTCGAAGCGAGGGAAGGAGACAAAATTATAGGAATTGAAAATTCATCGGCCTCCATTACGCCGCGGCTTAATTACACGTTAATAAGGGAAGGGAGAGAATCTGGAGATTTGTGGATATAAAAAATCTCTTGGATTGAAAACAGTTTCCTTTACATTGACGAGGTATTGATGCAAGTTTGGCTTACACATCATCTGTCCCAGCATAATTATAGTTAGTTGGGAGTGCTTACTCATTACAAAAATGAATTTAAAAAAAACTTACTTACGAGGAAAATTCGTTTTTAAAGTATAAGTTTAAAATTTCATGTGTAAAATTCTTGGTTAACATGACGTGCCAGCAGGCGACGCTGTAACCGCTAGAATCGAAAATGGCGTCTGTGCTGGGAATTAAACTTAATTAGTTGTAATGAGGGTAGGACTTTTATGATTACGTACATGTGCAATCTTCTCGTTTATGGATAGCATAAAACATGTGCATGGACATCTATGTTACTTCGGTCAGACGTCCTATCGTGTTTAGGTGTTTTTTTTGGATTTGTTGCAGTTCGTATAAACAGTACATGTATGACAGCTTAAAAACTGCTTTTCAGCAACTGTTTTAAGCTTTCTTTTCTTACAATGGTGCGATCGAGGTTGTGAAGAATTTCCGAATTCACGAATGGAGCGCATTCAGAAAGTGCATATTGTGTTCAGATCTGCTCAATTGCAGTAGACATGATCAATCATCGAGAGTTGTTTGAATGACTTGTACAACTTCTCTCTGCTCCTTTATATACTACACTATTCATTGCCGGAATGCCGGTCATACAGCGCGATTGTACATGTGCTATAAAGCAAATACTTGGAAAGATATCCTATTTTCGCGAATTGGTATAAAATTAAGACCACCCACAACATTTGTATGCCAATTTCTCCGTAGCGAATGACCGTGCAGTTCTGACGAAGATGTCATCCGTTCGATCGGATGGATTTTCTGTGTTTGGGTTGGCTGGATTTAGCGTACCAAAAATTCGTGTCGTTTGCAAATAACACGAGAGCAAAAAGGGGTAATGAACCCACAAGTACATAAGGGTGGGGGCCACAGACAACTCAATGATTTAATTTGGTGCTACGTACTTCAACATTCACATGTCAAACACATTCTAATGAACGTGTAACGTGTTAATTTTTACCTCGCATACAATTTAATATAACTTTCTCATCCTGACCATTTCCAAAAAAGTAAAAGCTACCAATTGCACAACATGATACCAAATGCTATAGTCGTCTCGCCAAAAGAACGAAAAATTTTCTAGCCAATCAAAGAGATTCGGCTTTTCGACGTACTGTTTCAGCGGTAAGAAGAAAATGGCTGCCGTGCTCGATATTATATTACAGGATGGACTAATCGCAAACAGGAAATTGCCTCCTATTGGTCCGAAGGACGCCATTTTTTCGTTCTTTTGCCGGGACGATTGTTTTGATTGGGAGTGTGCCGCGAAAGGGTCGCCATCTAGTGGCAGTCGAGTAAGCTCCCATGAAAGTAGGATACTTTTATCAAATAACATGGCGAAGTTCGATAAACTCAGGCTCGTGGCCCAAAAATAAATTCGGAATGCTTTAAATGCTAACGAAGAGTATTATTGGGTACCACAGAGTTAGTCAAAACCGTTAAAATAATTTGGGGAAAATGAAAAACTTCCCATTGCATTTGAGGCTTTTATCCTACTCTGGCGGCCATGAAAGTGGCTAACTGCAGCGCCACCAGTGGCGTTGCACATTCCCAATAGCTAGGAACCCCTTTAAACATTGGTGCGTTTTGTCAGCGTTGTTTGTTTGCAGAGTGCCAAGCGTGCAGCTCATGTGTTTTAAGCTGGTACTTTTATGTTTTGATAAAAGTGACTCAATTTATGACTAGTCCTCCCCATCCGCATTGGCGCGTTTATTTAGCGTGTTGTTGTTGTCAACGCGCTCTTGTTTGTACATAAACGCTATAGCGTGATGTATCATAAAAGGAGGTTTGCGGCCAATTTGATATACACACTACCGACTTCTAGGAACACAGAACTAGATTTGCGTATAATAACGACATAATGGACGGGGCTTATTTATACGGGCGGCAATGATGAATATGTGCAGGTGGATATGCTTCTTGTTTGTTCACGCTCAATTCCCAGGCGCGATGGACGATACGGGCTGGATGTGCAAATGGCGTGCACATTTTGGCTCGTATCTTCGATCGACAGCCATTTTCTTAAAACGTATTATTAATTATGGCTCTTAAGTTGCGAAGCTCGGGGGCGGCTGATAAGCCGTGCAGCTTTTCTGAAAAAGTCAAAAGCCAAGTATGAGGACATGGTGAGGGGGCGTCCACAATTGCTGGGGAATCTCAATGGCCAGCTGGCGCTGCATGGCAAATGTGCTGGCTCATCATATTAGGAGGATTATTAGGGAATTTGGGATGTGGAGATAATAAGAAAAGCACGGACACGCATGCGTCTCGGCTGTTATCACCTAATGGGGTGCGACAATGCCATTTATCATGTGGATGGGAAAGGGACACGAAGGGTCAGCGATATTTGCAGGGGGCTAAGGGGGTGAGGCCGGAGCAAAAAATTTAAATGTGCTCGTAATTGTGCGCTGCGACAAATAACAGTGAATTGAGGGAGTATAGGTCGCATTTCTGATGCTATTCTGGGCATAGGCTCGAGATGTTTTCGTGTCAATGCAAGAGCCATATCTTGTGTTTTGAGCTCCGAGCAAGATATGGGGACGTTGGTGTTGACGTCACATTTTCGTGATTATTACCAAAATATTAGTCAACCGAAAGCACGTTTTCAAAATCAAAATGATGTCGGGGAAGTTTTTTTTCGAAATTAATGACGTAGACTGTGCCATGGATTTGCCATATTTTATAAAACAGAAATTATCGAATGCTTAGTTTGCTCGTCCATACAGACTTTTCATTTTTCAAAAATTGGATAATATTCGAGTCCACTGGCAAACCTCAATTGGGCATTACTCTCGAGAGGTTTTACTCTCAAGATGGCAATTGATATTAAAGACCCTAATAAAAGTGAGGGCATCGCAGTAAAATTGTAGCAGACTTGCAATACCACAAAACAAAAAAAAAATGGTGAAGGAAACCGCAGTTTTTATGCCATTTACTTAAAATTTTAGTGAAGGACGTCTGTAGTTATGTTGCTCTATATTGCTTTTTTCGCATTCAATACAAAAACTAGTTTACTATTCGCAATTACTTTAGTGTTTCATGAAATTGCAAATTGGCTTCAAATTTCTGTAGTAAAACTCAAAATTTCGACTACAGTTCAGTTTTTAAACATCACTTTTGGAAACTAGTTTGTCTGCAGAATATTGTAGTGACATCAACATTATTTTAGCTTTGCCCTGCTCCATGTTTTCGACACCATTATCTGATCATACCATTGACCGTCGGTGTATTAGGAACCGAAAATGCATGAATTTGCATGGGATTAAAAGCTGCGATTTTGTGTATCCCACGATTCTAAACTTCCATTTAAATTCACGAAATCCCACTTGTTTGTTTTTTCCCTTTCATCTTCCATGTTCAGTCATGTGTACGTTCGGTTTCCAGAAATCCGAAATTATCATAAATATTAGACTTCGCTGGTGTGTCGTGCTGGATTATGCGAGCGTAAATCAGCTATTCTTCCCAAGGAATAAAAGAAATGGGGGTGGGTACCGGTTTCGCAGCTAGGCGGATTATACCTGCACCTGTTATTTTTTTTTCTCATAATTATATCCATATAATTCCGGCGTTAAAAAATTCACACTTTTGGCACAACTGATGCGTTCGATGATAGGATAGGAGGGCCCGCGAATTAGGCAATGGCAACCAGATTAGAGAATTAAGGATTCGCGGAGGGATTTAGCCCGTGTAACGATGGAATGCTCTAGGGGGAATTTTTTATGGGTTCTGATTTTTTTCCCCATCCTTCTTCCCATCTGGGAATGTGTATCGTATGGGTTGCATGATCTTCAGTAACGAGGCTGACGTGATTTATACGCTGGAGAGGCTGCGAAGATTCCGTACTGACGACATACTTCATGTCAAGAGGAATTACTTCCCCAGTTAAATTTCGCCAAATGGAAAATGGGGCTTTTTGATGCATAACCGAGGGATGATGGGTCAAATTTGAAGGAGGGGACCAATGGGCTGCTTAAGTGTTGACGTCTAGGCTTGGCTCGTGGCAGGTTGCAAATCTCTTTTTGTAGCACCAATAACAACATGGATGTGTTTAGAAACATTGTTCTCCTTCATAATATTATTTAGTGTTACAATATATTAACGGGCAGCTATCTTGATAATATGCAGCTGAAGGAAATTTCACTTTTTATTTAATTTTGATTAATGAAGTGAATACGAACACTAGAAATATGAATTCCACAATTGCAATGCATCAAACTTTAATCAATGGGAACATATGCTGAAACCTACAGATATTAAATGGCTGCATATTGATGAAGTATTTGTGGAGAACAAACTGCATTTAACACTACCATGGTGACTTTCAATACTTCAAAATAGCCACATTTGCATTTTAGGGCCAGTCTTCGGCCAGTCAATACAAACAATTTTAATATGCTCTTTTTAATGTTTTTAAAATAAAAAAGTTACTGACTTTCATTGTTTACCGAATGCTCAATTTTGATCGAGAATCAACAAGAAATTGACAAAAGAAATCAAAAATAACATTAAAAATAATGAATAGTGTAACCTTGGTATCAACCTGGCAGTTAAAATCTTTTTTATAGTTTAAAAGATAATCCTGGGGGTGCTTGCAGCCCCCAGGGTGGCACCTATAGTTAGGGAGATGAGTCAGATTACGTCCGATCAGGGTGGGGAAGAGCCAATTACTGTACACGTAGCATTTTACAAACTGCTAATGCACTAATTTCACACCATTAACTAAATGGTAGGAATTCCTCCATACATCGGTGTTTGCTTTGGCTGACCAGCTTCTAAATTGTTGCAGCAGCGAAGAATTCAAATCGTCTAATTGTTTCTGCCTCGCCCTGCAGCAATCGAAAGGGCAAATTAGACTGTCAATACCTAACGTGGTCAGGGATTTACGTTTGAAATCTTCGCCAATTACCATCAATCTATCGAATGTTAAGTGAAACTGCAGGGAAAAAAAGGCAAATTACTACCCGTGTTGTGCCTATTTTGATAACATCTGGATAATAAAAAGGTGGAGAACACGTTTCGGACTGCCTGTAGAACCGGTTGATTGCATTTTAATTCCTCTTCTCCTTTCGGTGAAGGGCAATGCGAGTATTGTTAATTGTGTATAATTGAGCAACGTGATTAGCGTGGACATGATTTATACCGAAGCCAGTTGAACCCCACCAAACGTAATTAATTATTAATGCGCAACGCGTTCTACCGTAATCTTGTCTTTTAGTGGCTTCGCCAATATTGATTAACGATTTAGATATTTACTGCGCTGTTAGGCCGTACATGTTTTACAAAAAATGATCGATTATTAAATGGCCTGAAGAGCTGGCCTTCATGTCGTCTTCAAAACCGTAATCGGCTCGTCCAATCTCGAGACTTTTTTGAGTTACATGTACATGGAATCTGTTAAGAACATGTAGTTATGCAACGTCTAAATACATTTAATCTAAGAATCTTGTTTTCAATCGTGCATGAATACGTTTGAACACCTGTCCTTGCGTCAATGGATAATCTTGATTTGAAAATAAAATGGGTTGTTTGATTGAATGCAATTTATGGGCAGAGTTTGTCAAATTTTACGAAATACAAAGTTTTCGAAAAATTGAGAATAAGATATCCTTAAAGTAAAGAAATGCTAGAAATGTCTCAAATTTGTTGTCAATATTTGTATTCGCATTTTACTTCGTTCCAATTTCGATGGCACTCTTGTTCATTTGTTCAAAAGTATTGACTTTCGGACAATTAACATTGTAGTTTTGCTTCTCATTCTGCTCAGGCTGAACATCCTATTTTCTTGGTTTAGGTGAGCTTCATTTCACTGCACTTTTAAAGTCTGCATGCACATGTAGTCGTAATGTACTTTAGTGAATCGTGCCGTGTGGGCGTTCTAAACATTGTTTCATGCCAATTTATTAATGATAGCGTAGGCCATCAACTTGTCAGATGAGTTGCTATTTATGGCATGTGGCTATCATGTACGCAATGTCCCGTGTGTGGTGTGGAAACACGTATTGCGTATACACGTGAACTCGATAGCGTAGAAAAAATTCGCCATTGAATTTGTATAATGCAACATTGCAACTGTGTCATGTTGCGTGATGGAATTTCACGAAGAACGGGGCTTTTGCCAAAGTAACGAGTGGCTTTCAATTCGTGACATCATTACTGTTTCACGGTATTTATTAATGCATCAGCGAGCCATTTTCCACGGCACTCGGGGATCATCCGTCAGTATTATTGGCAACAAAATCCATAGTCCTCAATTGGCTTTCTTCTTTATTTAATGTACCTCATACCGTTTCCCTAAAATTGCAAAACAGCAGTGACACAATGAATGCATTTATACGTGTATTATTATGTAGTTGAAGTCTTGATCTGCATGTCGTTATTTGCAGGTCAATAGTACAGGCAGTGTTGCTGTATTGAAATGTGTACCAATCAGGAGCTGAGTTCCATGTGCAGTATGTTCAAATGACAAAACATTAAATACAGAAGTAACTGAAAAACATGACTGATCAGCCACAAACAGTTGTGACGAGTAACACAAACATTCTAGATGGCGCTGCAAACATGGAGATTTCAGGTTCACCTAATCATAAACCCAACTAAGTTTACATGCTTGAGATACCGTAAAGCAGGTTTACATGGCATCAACCTTCGCTCAACTTTAGTATACTTGATTCAATGCACATCACGTGCAAGTCAATCGCTGCAAATGTTAACGGTTTGAATAGGATTATAAATTTGAAATTTCCTGATTCTGCTGCGTTCTGGTTTTCGCAAGCTCAATAGCCATCGTTTTAACACGTATTATTATTCTGCGAGCATATTTAATGTAGTGTAGTTGTGTTTACAACCATTTTGGAGCTACTGTATCAACATTTATCGGCATTATAGTATCGTTTAGTTAAGATAGTGGGAAAGTGGTCAGGGTTTTAAATACAAAGTACGCCATCTGAGAATTCTCTTGGAATTTCTCCAGCGAACAATGGATGGCATGTTTGGCCTATCTTAAACGCTGAATAAAACCAATTATTATAGCGAAACGAGCCTTTAAAGTTGCAGTCCGACTGCATTCCAACTCGAACACACCTCGCATTATAAACAAATTACGGTAGGTCCGGCCTGCGTGCCTGTAATGCAGATGAATGATACGAAGATAATCGTAAAAACTGAATAGGCAATTCCAGTATGACATTACAAGTGGCGTAATCTAAATTGGCAAAGCGAATAAAGAGTGGACGAAGGGGGTAACAGGGTCAGCCACATATATGCGCGACATCAGTCGCCATGAATAATGGTTATTAAAAAATACATTTGACCGGATCCTTTAATATTTATAATTCGGTGGCGTTTACGACCAGGGCCGTCATAAATGGGGAAACAAAAAGCGCGCATTTAAATAATGTAGTATGGACTATAAAACATAACCGCATTGTTAAGGCTGTCGGCCATTCATCTAAACAAAACCTCAAAAAAACAAAAACAAACCCGCTCCGTGCCCACCCTAATAAAAATGTCAATACGTTGTTGCTGCGCGAGCACATGTCGCAAATATTTCATTACACGAATAATTATGCGTCTTCGTACGAATAAATTCCTCGTATCAAATTGTGTATGCCAGCCCTACACAATAAAGCAATTTAGTCGTGACAATCCTTTGTTCGGCTGCATTCTTTTTTTTTTCCGAACCCTTCCTCCTTTCCTCCTAAAAAAACCTTGAATTTGTGGGGTTTTTTTCTCGGTAAGGTGGACACAAGTTCCAAAATTATACACGCCATGACTGTGGTATAACGTCACAATATATCAGACTTGTTATAACCAGACAATCACTGTTGGCATGGCCAGGCATGCGAACTTTACTCGCCTTAAAGCTGGTTTACAACAAGTGCCTAATGTGGGCTTACACGCCTGTCACCTGGTGGTGACATGTTTCGAAACACCCAAATTCACTCTGCTTAATAACAGTAGCAGCACTGGCCTTGGGGTGTGGTATACCTGTGCTTGCTAAAACCAGATACAGTGCTGGACAGAATTATAAGTTCACTAGAAAAACTAAATGTATTCGAGTACCATTAGAGCAACATAACTGAA